>VXAK01022970.1:99236-124454 GCA_013399435.1 Arenaria interpres
AAAAAAAAAAAAAAAGTCATTCAAAAATCAGAGTGACAAAAAGGTTTCTGCTTTTGACACTGTTTAAAATATGCTGGAAGGAGTCACAACAAGAAAGGCCAAATCATTAAAAGAACCAAATTAGTGGTAAGTCCAAGTCATCAAAATGAAAAAATTCAGAGAGAAAGGCAGCAAGTGAGCGTGATAGTATGATATAGAGAAAACAATGAAAAGTTGTTTACCTGATGACTCATTACTCTTGACTACTTGACAAGGCAATTACTGTCAACATTTAGCACCTTCCTATGTCTTCCAGCAGACAAGGTCTAATTTTTCATCCTTTTGAGGACACTCATCACACCAAGATGTCAAGAATAACTAATGAGCTTTTTGTAAACAGTCAGCAGAAAATCCATTTATAGGGTCAGTTGCGTGTGCATACAGCTCCTTCTACAGACCTTCTAATTTGCAATCCTCCCTCCCCATAATTTGAACACTTACAGTGAGAGCGTAAGAAATAAATACATACAAATCAAAAGCAAAATAACCCATGGGAGAAAAATTATCATCTGCCTGCCTTTTTAACAAAGATTTACTGAAAAGATCTATAATTATCACCTGAGAAGATGCACACTGCCTATAAAAGTTGAGCATTCCAAAGAGGATAGCACAGCCATAGCTGGAGATGCTTACGTTTCTCTTTCCCTTCATTCCAAGTATAAATTTTTCATGAAAAAATTTTACCCAAACACAGATCATGAGTTCATGAAAGTGTATTGTCTATTTCTCTGACCTGAGGAAAGAGGTTTAGAACAGACTTAGTGACTTATCCTCCCTTCATACTTTTTTCTGCTCCTCTGAATACTGTTCTTTTGTGAGCATTTTGAGTTCAACTTTTTGATGCTATTTGGTGCTGTAAGAGAAAGATTCAGAAAACTAGCAAGTGTTACTGGGTGAGGACCTAATCCCAAATCTACAACAAAGATTGACTATATTGTTTCTAACAGCTTGCTGTTTCTGAGGATAGAACACAGTAGAACTGTTCTCCAACTGCACTTTAATCATTATTTACTTTCCTTTTAATTCCTAAAGCCAAGTGGGCTCTTTCTTTTAAGCTGATTTTTCAGAAAAAAACAAGTCCATATTTTGGATTCAGCACTGACCAAAATGCAACCAGAAAATAGAGACCGGAACCCAAGTCTGCCTTATCCCAGCTACATATCTTAACCACTAAACCACAAACCCACACTCTTGGGGCAGAACTTTAAAGCTAACATACCATGGTAGGCAGCAACAGTACCTCTTCTCTAAGCATGATTAAAAACAAATCAGTCACACAGGACTGTCTTTTGTAGAGAGTCTCCTATCATAGACCCACTCCGTGAGCACTTGCAGAATCAAGCAGCCCACGAGCCAGAGGAACAACCTCATTTCTGTGCCTGCAGAGCGTTCAGACATCATTTAAGACCTGAGCCCCTTCACTTGTCAAGACAAGGATAATCCCTAACACGTACAGAGGGACAGTGCAGACACTTGGGGAACTTCAGTTAAGCAAATATGCCTCTGTGTAAGTTATAAACCTCCAGGGTTTAAACAGTAGCTATACAAAGCTCTTTGGGTCACAGTTTAGGATTCAAGGACCTGAATTTATCCTGAATCCAATCACAAGCACATAAATTTCAATTTGCTCTAGGTCTTGTCCCTCTTTCAACTTTCTCAAGGTACAATGACCCTTGAGCTATAAGGGAGGTTCCTAACCTTGTGGGACCACTAAGACATTAAACACAGTCAAGAGTTGTAGCAGGATCACTCAGAGGGAGATAAACTGAAACAACTCTGCAGCATCGGGAAAACAAAACCATTCACATGCAAAAGGTATTCATCTACAGCAAGGCTGCAAAACTGCACTGGAACAGGCTGTCCAGAGAGGTTGTGGAGCCTCTTTCTCTGGAGATATTCAAAACCTGCCCAGATGCATTCCTGTCCAGTCTGCTCTAGGTGACCCTGCTTTGGCAGGGGGTTTGGACTAGATGATCTCCAAAGGTCCTTTCCAACCCCTACCATTCTGTGAAAACTGCACAAAATTGCTTCTCTTGCTCTCACAGGCCTGCTATGGAGATAGATGGATAGAGAACCTCTGAGTTATCTTATTCTGTATCTGTGGTAGTGATTTGCAGATTTCATGGCCATCCAACAATACCCTTTTCTTTCTGTAATTGGCTCTGCTCAATCCTTCACAACCATTTTTGTTCTCTGTCTCTCTGGAGAGTTAAAAGGATTTAGACTTTAACTCAGGAGAGAAATTAAACCTCTAATTAGACCAGGTGTGTCTAGAATTGCATTCCCCAGGAACCCTAAATAATTCTACTTTCATTTTACAAATTTATAAATCATTAGACTGCAAAACCTGTAAATAGGAATTAGTCAGAAGCTTCAAACCGTACTGAAACACCAGGAATGAGTGCATGCTTCCCACGCTGAAAACATCCCGCAAAGCATTTAATTCCTGATCCAAAGCTCAGTGGAATTAGTGAAAAGAGACCCATAGGG
The DNA here is from genome assembly GCA_013399435.1 of Arenaria interpres. Lineage (NCBI taxonomy): Eukaryota > Metazoa > Chordata > Aves > Charadriiformes > Scolopacidae > Arenaria > Arenaria interpres. The sequence goes on from VXAK01022970.1 coordinate 101,766, forward strand.
GTTTTGGATCAAACCTGAAACCCTGCAGGCATACAGCGTTTAACCAGATAGAGCTGCCCTGGCTTGACAGAAACAGCTCAGGAGCAGCAGATTAGCTTACCCAATGACTTATATGAGCTTCCTGAGGCCCATATAGAGGCTTTCCCTAAAGGATGAGAGCATGAATGAAGCTGGACCTGTGGTGCTAAGTGCCTCAGAACAAGAAACAGTCTGCCTACGGCTCAGAGAAAATTAAATGGCAAAAGAAGAAACAGTTTGCTTCAGGTCACATAGCAGAATCTGAATTACTACACATGTTGTCTGAATCCAGTTCTTGTGACTCATCTCCTAAGCCCAAGCTCTGCTTGCTGCATTGGAAGGTGTTATGCTTCACCTACCCTCTCTGGCTAACACTACTGGGGCTGGGAAAAGCAGGTCTTCCTGATCTAAACGTACATCAAACTCATTCTTTGCAAGGAAGAAAAAGGTTATCCTGATAGCCCTCCTGAACAGATAGATCTCAGAGAAAGGTTACCCATGCATAAATCAAAAACTCCTAAAGGACACAGCTGCTCATATTTTAAAGAGTATCTCTGTACTGTTAGTTAAATTGTTTGACTGTACAAGAAAAAACACCTGTGGAAATCAAGCAAATGGCATTTATGGTTTATCCATGCTAATCTATAAGGATGAAACATGTTCATGTTGGTCAGTTAAGCATCTACTGATTTTCTCAATCATGGAACAAATGCTGGCATGTTAGTAATTAAAGAAAAAAAAAAAAGCCTTTTGAGGCATTCTTCAACCTGAACATCTGCTGGGGAATTCAGAGAAGTAATGGTTCATATTAAGGTTATTATACAAAAGGAGGTTGTTCTGCCCCTCTACTCTGCTCTGGTGAGACCCCACCTGGAGTACTGCATCCAGCTCTGGAGTCCTTAACACAGGAAGGATATGGACCTGTTGGAACAGGTCCAGCAGAGGGCTGCAAGAGGAGCACCTCTCCTACGAAGACAGGCTGAGAGAGTGAGGATTGTTCAGCCTGGAAAAGAGAAGGCTCCAGGGAGACCTTGTAGCAGCCTTCCAGTACCTGAAGGAGGCCTACAGGAGAGATGGGGAGGGACTCTTTACCAGGGAGTGGAGCAATAGCACAGGGGTAATGGTTTTAAATTGAAAGAGGATAGATTTAGATTAGATACTAGAAATAAATTATTTACTGTAAAGGTGGTGAGCCACCAGAACAGGTTGCCCAGGGAAGTTGTGGGTGCCCCATCCCTGGAAGCGTTCAAGACCAGGCTGGATGGGGCTTTGAGCAATCTAGTCTAGAAGGAGGTGTCCCTGCCCGTGGCAGGGGGCTTAGAACTCAATGATCTTTAAGGTCCCTTCCAACTCCAACCATTCTATGATTCTATGACTGTAGTGCCTTTTCTGGTGTGGTCATCTTACAACATCATTACTGAAGCTCAAATCCATGTGAAGGTTTCCATAAATATTTAAGATAGTGATCTCGTTTTACGAGAGGCAACATCAAAATCACACTAAAACTGCAGTGACACAAATACAAAGAAAATTCCTTCAAGAATTGATTGACCATACCTTATAACTGCTCACAGAGTATGTGTGTTGTTCTTGCATACCACATGAAGCCTTTGAGGAGTACTGCAAACACAGCACAACAGTGAAGAACTTCACACAGAAATCACAGACGCTGCCTGGGTGTGGATCCCTTCAGTACTACCCAAGAACATTTTGTTTTAGCACGTAACACACTGCCTACTTTCTCTGCTGTGGGCTCATAAGCAGCGATCCACACTTGTTCAGAGAAGCTGCATGGCAGAGCTGTAAGGATTGTCCATAAAACGAGTGACTGCCCTTCTCAGCTGCACTGCTCGTTTAAGAGTCACTGGTTAAGGTCACCTTTGGCAGCATGCAATATGGTGGCCTTTCCACAAAAGGCTGGCAGAGAGTGAACATGTCCTCAAGATATGTTCAAGAAAACATACAGAAAAATTGTTACAACCTACTTGGATCAGGAACACAGCTTGACAAAGTCATGAGGCCAATAACTTAACAAGGGCTCACTGGTGGTCCCATGGCTCTTCAGATCAGGATTCCTTAAGAAAACCCCAAAGTCTCCTTTACATTTATAGGCCATTGTGAACTGCTTAGAAATACTGGTCTTTAATATGAATCCCTAATCCTTGAATAACTCCAAGGATTTAAAAGGAAAAATTGTCGAAATTCAGCCTCCTACACCTTTGCACTGTACCACAAATAGAGGTGTCACTCATTGTTTTGAGGGTCAGACATCTGAGGGCTGAGTCATGTAATGCACTGATGCAGAAGACACACCACCCATTTCACCTTGCTCAGCATAGTTCATAATGGAAACAACTCTGAATTTGACAGCCTTCTACTAGAAGCCCTGTACTGCTGTGTCTTCATATTACAGCCCACCCCAGAGACAAACAGAGGGGAGGAAGTCAAGGACTGATCCTGCAATCAAAATGAAGTTTGCAGCCTGGCATCAGCATTCTCAGAGAGTTCATTGTATCCCACATAATCCATAGAAATATGTATTTGTATATTCCCCCATTCAGTCACAGCTATTTTTAAATGCATAACCAAAATACTTTCTAGTGCTCAATATTTCACATGATGCCAGAAGGCAGAAGTACTTCACACAACAGTTTGAGGTATTTAGAACTTTTTCATGCAGTTCAATAAATACTGGAGTTCAGTTACACTTAATTTCAAAAGGTCACGCAGGCTTTTACACTGCTCCAGCAAATGAACTGTTCTTGGAATCTTTATCTCATCTGAAAAAAACATACATCATTCTATACACGCGATAAAACAAAATTTTTGTAATCCTTGACCCTTGGCAGTACACATGAAGGCCCTGTCAAAACTACATTTGAGCCCCAAGCAATAGCTGACCCTTTAAGCCACAGGAATAGCAAACACTTTTACAAACTTCCAAAGCAATCTGAAGAACCACCTGTACTTGATTTAAGGAAGGACAGTTAGAATTACGTAAACTATACAAAGAAGTTTAATGAATTGTTTCAGTACCATATATCTGATCTTTAACTCAGTAAACTGTTAGGGGTTAGACAGAAACTTTTATCAGGATGAATGGTCTCCCACAGGTCTTGTAAATTCTCTAAAACCTAGAGTAACCTGATCCCAGGTGTAACCCTGTAGGCACAATTCCTGTATGTCTGAAGGAAAGGGTGAACTCCCATGTGGTCTGCAGAGGACCTCAAATTAAGCCTGTTCTCACATGTTTTTCTGAATAGGGATTGATTTAAATAAGTGCTTTTTCTGAAAGCAGGGCCTTAGGCAGTAGAGAAATCAATAGAAACATTTATCAGGAAAACGTAAAAATCCGTTACTTTTGATTCAAAATAAACACTGTGGGTAAATTAGGTTCAGAGTACACATCCTTCTACAAAAGCAGAATTAGCATTTGCAGTTGCATAGGAAGGTTGTGTAATATAATTAGCTAATTTTTAGGACCAATCTTTCAACATCAGTATAAATCCTAAAATCCCCCTACAACTAAAAAACCACCTCAGTAAACCCAGTGCTAGAGATAGGCTGTTGTTCAGCTGGTCAATAAGCAGTAAGCAGTTTCAGCTTTGTTTGGGGATTAGTAGGACTGATAATGAGAAGTTTACAAGAGTAATAACCCTGCACAAATTGTTTCTTAATTTACTCTTGTGTAAAAAGAAGCAGTAACTACACTAGTACATAGATACGCCTTGAATACACACACAGAGTCTTAGAACAACATGTGGCCCAGGGTGAGAGGATGTCTTCTGCAGCATGAAAAAATTGGTTATAAAGTGCTAACGCCACTGACTTCTGCTACATTTTTAACTCACATCCACTCCCATACACCCATTTTGTTCTCTTACCTGCTGTCTCCTTTTCTTCTTTGCCATTTTGCTGCTCCCTTTAGTTATCCCTTCTGCTGTGATTAACAGGTGTTAATCAAGGTGATTAACAAATCTTTGACACCTGCAGGTTGCAGCATTAACGTCACCTCTTCAGCAGGCCTTCCCTAGAGCAGGAGAGGTGAGTAGGGCTTCTGCTGTTGAGTATGTTCTCTGGAAAAAACAGTGGGAAGAAAAAGACACTGTAGAAGCTGAGAACTGGAACACTGATGTTCCTGGGGCTGTTGTGTGGCAAGATCTCCATGTAATGCTACCACATCTCGGATGTCCTTAATGTGTTCTCTCCAGAAGAGCTGCAGAGACAGCACAGGCTAGAAATGGCACTGCAAACTAGAGATTACCCCCGTTCCCCTTCTAAGCACCAGTGGCAAATTGCCATCAAATGCAAACAAACCACCTCTTTTCCTGTAATTTCTGTGCTGTTTTAGGTGTGTCCATGCTGCCACGGAGCAGGTGGGACAAGGCAGTAGTCAGACTACACTGTGCTGCCACACACATGCCGGAATGGCTATCTTCAGACAAGGGTTAACATAGAGCATAGGCAAGTCACACTGCAGGCTGAAAACTACAGGACAAAAAGGTACAAGTAGAACAGCGGGCTGTACAGAATTTTTTAGCAACCCTCCGCTACCTTTTCACACCATTCATCTCTCAGAAACTTCTCTTTTCCAAACAGCTCCAGCCTCCCATCTTTGCTATTTGTTTCCCAGCCGTCCTGTTGCTTGTCCTGAGAGACACTGATGGGGACAGGGTGCTGCTCTCATATCCAGTGAGTGTAGGACAGAGAGGCTGAGGAGTTTGCCCAGATGAACATTACTCTGAGAGCAGAAATTTCCATTTGACCTAGGGATCATGTTATTTTCATGCACACATCTATATATTTTCATTCTCCAATGTCTAAACCTGCCAGAATCAGCAGCTGGACGTTCCCCTGCCTTCCTGAGGACCTCACCTGCCTGCCTGACGTGTACCCACAGGACTGCTCTCTGCACCGGGCACAGCAACGGTAGCCATTTCCATTCGAGAAATACCACACAATGCAGAGTTCAGGGATTAATGTACTATTGCAGAATACCAGTAATTTCCCTCTCTTCTCAGGTTTCAGCCCCCCACCTCCCATCTCACAACAGCATGTACGTTGGCCCAGTCAATGTTATGTTCCCTCTGTATTGCACAATTAATTTTGATTGTATTAAGGCAATTGCAACAGGTTCAACAGGAAAGTGGCTGAAGTCCCCATATACCACAGGAGCCTACAAGTTGGCACTTTCCTTCTGTTTTGGGAGACACAGGTTTGATCCTTCCAGCTGCAGAAGGAATTGAACTTAGGAGTATGATCTCACCAGAAGGTAGTTCCATAAAGACAAAAAGGGGACACTGGCATCATTAATCTGATTAAACAAGCAGAAATGGCCATTCCCTGCTGTATTTTTGTTTTGCAAGATCAGGGGGAGCAAGGAATGGGAGGAACAAATGTCTGACTTCAGAGCACCAAGACATCAGAATACCCTGGGGATCTGCCTGAAGGAACCCGAGCCAATATTTTAGGGAAAGCAGTGTAAAGAACAATTGAGAAGTCTAGTAAATTCCTCGTAGCCTGTAACCACTGACAGTACCTAGGTGCTGATGGCTTCATTCCCGGGACTGTTGCCTTGAGATGAGAAGTGATGAAATTATGTACAACTAGGAAGACTTTACTGGCTCTCAGGATTTTCCCTGTAATTCGGCATCTCCTGAAATGGTGTGAAAGTATATTTGAGCTTTTTGTTTTTACCCTGCACAGAGAAATGGGTTGTCACAATACAAACAGCAATCTGACATTTACAGGGCAGGATCATGCCATGTATTGCTGAAGGGCATTTTGATAGGTCTTTTCATATATTACTTTGCCTGAACCTGGTAATCAAACAGACAGAATGAAACTAATACTTACTGACTAAGCCAGTGCCAGGCCCTCAGCAACCCGACTGTGTTCCCATGGCACAAAACAAGAGCATAATATGAATTCCTTCCTTCCAAGGGACTTGGAGCATTTTCCAGTACACATGGGAGAACCCTTAAAAGGTCAAACTCATCCCCAATAGACTGATGATAGACTGATGGCTGATACCACAATAGCAGCTGTTTTTAAGGACAACATTTATCTGAGAACAGAATATGGCACTGCTCTTCTCTGATATTTAATTTCAGGTAACATTTATGGTCCAAAGAAGAAAAAAAAAGAAAGGGATTTTGCTATAACAATCCCCACCATCCAGCTACACTCTCCAAAGGTAAATGTGGATTTAAACTTTCTCCCCATCCCCACACTAGCTCCTAATTTGAGAATTAATTGTTTGACACTCTCATGCACACAACTTTATAGGATAAAGCACAAAAAGATGGCTACAAAGATGTCAAGCACATATCCCTGTAAGATGGTCTGCTCATATTTAAGGGTCCAAAAAAACAAATTAATTTTACTGAATATATGGCCAATTATTCACAGCATCAGAATCAACATAATTCAAATTATAATGGATTTCTGCAAAAGGGCACTGCTGTAGTAATTACATAAGGCATTCTAAATCAGAAACAAAGCCAATTGCAAATTTCAGATGCTATTTTATGCAAATAATGTAGCTTTAGTTTTCTGAAGAATTCCATTGTGAGCTGAATTGTCCATTTCTGATGCTATGAATAATTTTGTACCCATTTATTTCTAATAACCTATTATTTATGTGCAATCTCTTTTGTCCTTTCTAAATGCTACAAAGCCATTTAGAGAAACCACCTACATGACAACATACCAATTATCCTTATAAAACCTTGTATTGCTTTGGATTAGTTACGCACATAATTAAATGCCAACTAACTATTATGTTCATATAAGTTAGCAAAAGTCTGTGAACCCCAGTAATATAGTATTTCATTTAATTCTAAACACTATTTCTAAATGGAAGTGATTTATATATAATCACCCCAGAACAAAACCAAATTAAACTCAGTTTTACCATTAAAAAGATTAGTGAGTGCACATATCAATATGTAAATAGGCAAATAAAAGCCACCATTTTCTAGACCATCCCCAAAACCAACTCATTGACTGCTTTGGTCTTCTAGTGCACTGATATTGCAGCCGCTTACACGTGTGCCCAGCAGCACGCTCACGAGCAGCCCCATGGCACCACTCATTTACCCCCCACGTTCACCTCAGAATACACTAACATTGCATTTGGCCACTGGGCAGGATTTGGCTCACGGTTGGCAAGCTGGATTACTCAAGCCTGTTATACCCATGGTGTGGGATTTGGCTTTCCTCTGGGTCACACTGCCGAGCTCTGGTGTTGCTCAGAGGGGCTGCGCTCAGGCTCTCAGCCAGCATAAAGGTGGGTCCCATCATGTTCAGCAGTGGTGAGGGAATAGTTGTTCTTCCCAGCACAGTCACGTGGGCCAAGAGGCTGCCACCGTGCCACATATACTTACTGCTATATCCCTACTGCCTGGGCAGAGTGAGGCAGCCCACCACTGCCAGTAACATAACAGAAAAGCACAACACTCTCTGGTATGTCAGCCACCCTTGTACTACGGACACCAAGGATGCCATAGCTTCCTTAACCATAGAGGGGCACCTGGTAGCACCTATCTTCAATCTGCTGCTTGCCTAAAGGCAGGTCTGGCTATGCAGATAAAAATTACTACCAGTCTGGAGAACCCTAAGGTTCACTTCACAGGCACTGGTAAAGGCTGTGCCATTACCGTGCACAATTTCCATACCTCCAGAAAGTCAAGCCCCACGCTGCTTGCCCCAGGCACCTCCTGCCTGCCCCCAGAGAGAGATGCAAGCACAGTCAGCATACCAGCCTGCAACATGGCATACCCCTTGCTAGAAAGCCCAAAGGCTTATTCTTACATGAACATTGAGGAATTCGGTCAATCTGGGCTTTTGCTGAAAATAGACACAACATGGAAAGCTTGTGGCAGCACTGAAAACGGGCAATGAGAAGACAGAGCTGGCATACACCCTCCAGAGCCCACAGAGTAATTCACAAGCTTGTCAGTGCAAGCCAACACCCCCTCTCTGTCCCACAACAAGTCAGTCAGGACAGCCTTCTTGCAAAGGGCCATAACTACAGCACCCCAGAGTAAACGCACAAGAGCTATGTGCCTTTCCCAGACTGGAGACCCACTTGTCCCAACCGAAGATCTAAACAAGCCACGCACATGGCTCTGACAGGCCCCTCAAGGACAGCAACATCAGGGCAGCCGACCTACAAACCAAGCAGCCCAGCTTGGCAAACTGATGACCCCAACACAGCTAATGAGGAGAGGCGAAGCACCCAAGAGCAAGGCTCACGGTGCCCAGCACGCTGAGTGGGAGCGGCAAAGAAGGGCAGACTTCACTGCAGCTAACTGATAGAAAAGACTGCAAAATCCAGCAATGTGAAAATCCAGCTTTCCCCTCCCCAGTGGTAGGCAGAGATGGGAGCTGCAACACAGAGCCTCAAAGCACTTCTTGGGCTTCAATGTCTCCCCCTCCCTTTAGCCTCCAGCAATTAGTATGTGCTTTTCCTTCAAAACAGCACCTCTGGCAGATGCTTTGTGGTGCTATTTTAAGTAAACACATCTCATTTTATGTCTGCAAATCCTGTCTTAGGCCCTTTTTTTGTTGATGTCTACACCATCTTTCAGAGGCACAGTGTGCAAGTAGCCCAGTGATAGCCAATAAACTCAGCCTGTGGAGCCTGCTAATGTGAGTCACTCAGGACTGCAGTAATTACAGCTACACAGCTCCCAGGGTGGAGCTGACTCCTGCCTGACCAGCTTGAGCTTGCTCACAAAAAACATTCAGTAAGTTTCCTTTCAAGCTCCTTTCCTCTCTCTAAGCATCTCAGTAGCTCCCATGCCTGGGAAATGGTGCCTGGCGCTGCCTCAGGGGATGGCAGGGCTGCCTCAGTGGTACAGCAGAACCACCATCAGGGAGATGTGCTGCCACAAGCAGCTTATGGAGGCAGCGAGCAGGATGCAGTCCTGGAAGCCTCTGTATCATAAAACACGACTTCATGTATATTGATGTAAGTAAGTGTAAATGTAATCCATGGACCAGTAGGCGAGAGGACCTCAATTTGCCTGAAGAGATCTTGGCCTAAGTTTTGATTTCTTTAATTTCAAGTTTGTCCGTACTTACATTCATTCTTTCGCAATGAGATGCTGCGTTTGGTTTGATTTCCCTCTTTTTCCAGCTGAACCACTTCTTACTCAATGAACACAATTTGCCATATTGACTCTTGATAAGCTTCACTTGGCATGTCAGCATCCAACTCCATTTCTGCGCCACCAAAAGGCTGCAGCATCACTATACCCAAGCTAACACTGTCTCATCTCTTCTTCTTACCTTCGGTGATTTTGACTTAATTCTGGACTGTGATCAGTTTTCCTTCTGAAGCAAACTCAGGCTACTTCTGTTATTATTCTGGGGGGTCTGTCATGCTGGCAAACAGCTTCGTATTTACAGCAGTTAATAATGATACTCATTCTACTGCATTACATAGTTGTCTTTCTATACTAATGCATTTTTCATCTCTTTTGGTGCCCTTGGGCCTTCAGCACACAATTCATTTGCAGACAAAGCACTTCTATGGCCCTATATTGTAAACCATTCAGAACAGAGGCAGTGAAAAATGCAACACAAGAGAGCCCTACAGGGCCTGTCCTGCACAGCACAGAAACTTTGAAATCACCCATGCATAAAATACACACTCTGTCTCCTGTGCTTCAGATATTGCTTATTTAAAATGGCAATAGTCAGGGCATAGGGGCCAGAGCGGCATAAAATGGCCTGCAGAAGCAATTAAGTGCCACAGAGACATTCACATTCGGTAACTGCAGAAGGTTGTTTATAGCCCTGTTTGCTCCTCCACTGTGAATACCGTGCTCCTGGTACAACAGCTGGAGGCCTGAGCAAACCCCAGCACTTGGACACATTTGTTGCTCTGCTGAGGGTCACACACATTTGCCATGGCATCACTATACCGGTGGCCTTTGCAAGGCTTTTTGCTCCAAACAATGATCTCTGGCTGTGCAGGGAATACACCCATCAAACACGGACAGATTTCAGAGCCACTCTCCTGTCCACGCTTGCTTGCTTTGTGCTCCCATTCCCCCACATCCTCCCACGCCATGTTTTCTTCTCTCTGGTAAGACAGCAGCTGGGCTTTACTGCTAGAAAATCCTTTACAAAGCACGAGGGATTGCATTTACCACCACCTTGGGACCGCTCACGCCAGGTAGGCCAGCACAAGAAGTCTGTAGGGCAGACACAGGTCACCAGAAGGAGAAGCGACTCCCCCATGTATCTGCCCCAGCCCGGTCTGAGAGCTGAACCATATTTTTCTTACATGGGAAAAAAATTCCTCTCACTCTTAAAAGTAGGCCACATTGTTTTGGACACCCAGCAGAGAATACTCCTGCAGCAAGAGAGACCCAGGCCAAGGGGCTGTGGCAGCCATGGAAGACCCCCGCTTCCCCACTGCCCTTGAAGTAAGGCAAGAGGGGGTTTCCCCCCACAACCTCCCCTCAGGTTGGCAAGGGCCCTGGGCCCACCTCTGAGGTGACGCTGCCAGGCATCCCCCATCAAGTTTGGAGGGACTGAGGCACAGGGAAGCCCAGCTTCTGTCGCTGCTCCTTGTCCTGCTCCAGTTAGCACCCCGTCCCCTTGAGGTAGAGCTGCCATGTTTAACAGGGAGACCACTTAATGGCGCCTTGGTGGAAGCAGCCCCCCGCAAAGCCATGGCCTAGCTCCCCCCAGCAGATGCAGACAGGCTCCAGGGCCTCCCTCACCCCTGGCATAAGGTCCCACGACCTTATGGCCTCGGTGCATAAAGCTTCTATTTATATTCCCTCAGCACTGCAACATTAAGGTAATTTTTCCTCTGGTGACGCACAAGTGGCATCTGGTACCCCAGCAACCAGAAAGGTGGGTGGCCAGAAGCTTAAATGTTCCAAGTGAGGACAAACACAGTGGCTTGCCAGAGAAGAAAAAGAAAAAAAAAAGAAACAGTGTTCTAAATAAATGCCTGTCAGGAAAACAAAGACTCCATGCCATCAGGAAAAAATAGGGTATGTTATGCCAGGAGACCTGAAAAAAAGAAGAGAACTGTAGTTGGCATAAATACTTGACCAAAAAATGAAAGAAGAGACCGGCCTGGTCATCTGCAGAAGTTATTCTGATCATCCTCTGTGCCTGCCGAAAAGAAATTAAAAAGAGGGGAAAATATAAGTGCTCCATTTTTGGTGGCTTGTTGGTTGTTTTTTTTAACATTTTTGGGGACATGTGGCTAATGTCTAAGATTATCTTGCATTTCATTTTTTTCCTCTGAATAAAAATACATTGCCTATGGATATATCAGAAATACAAAATAATGAAACTGTGACTTATTTACCTGCTGGGGGAATGCTAATAAGTGTTGTAGTAATGAAAACAGCTTCACTGGCTTGTAAAATGCAAAACAGCAGGGAACTCGCTGGAGACCCAACAAGCATATGTCAATAAGCTTATATTATTCACAAGTACACAAGCCTCCCAAGACACCAGTTTCCCAGCCTCCTTTCATTTCCTGACTGCACCTGACTGCATCACGTTTTGAGCAAAGTCAAAGACTAATTTTCTATCTTCCTCAAGCCTTGAAAGTCTTTGCCAAATGACCATACAAAAACCTTTCCATTCAGATGCAAACTGAGTATTTTATCGGCTAATACTTCATATTATCCAATCTACAAGTATTACAAAGTGTGATAGCAGTACAGGACAACTGTATCCATGAGCATAAACATCTGAACATAAATAACATTTTACCAGAGTGCTCTAGCAATGCACTCAGACACAGCACTAATACAGTATGCTCTCGTTCAGAATGTTGTTCTCTATTTCTCTCCTTTGCTTCAGTCCTGAGAATATTAACATCTGTAACAATCACTGACCAGTCTCACTTCAACACTTCCAGTGTACATTGCCAAGCTCTGCTGTGTATTTAGAGTAAAACAGAAGGCACTAATTCCCACCAAAGGTGATCATTCAGCCAAAATTCAGATCAGTGTTAGGACTTTAACTAAAAAACCCCATTAAAATACAACTCCAGGCATTTGCTGTCATAAGAAGACTGCAATAACTGTATTTCATTTCATGTCCCCCTTCATTATAAATCCATTTGGCATCCTTTCTAATAGCCAGCCTACCCTCAGAAAAAAAAAATTATTTGACGTTCCTGTGGATGTCGCATGTGCCCTCTACTTTTACAGCACTTCTATTGTAATTCAACGTTAATTATCTTTCCAATTAGTGTACTGCATAATGCTGCACTATGAAATGCTTGCATTTTATAAATGAGAAAATTGAGCTCAGTTCTGTCTGCTTTGATCCCATTTCACTTCTATTATAATTCAGTACCAGAACCTTTTTGGTTGGGTTATTGACACCCCAAACACATACAAGGAAGCCATCTATTGCATACAAAAGATACATTTATGCTTCTCTTTTTTTGAGAAGACCTCCAATTTCTTTCTCAATATAATTTTCCTGCCTTATGATTGTTACTGAACAGCTGATAAGGGAAATAGAGGTGGCAAAACTACTAAAGAGCAGCATTTAGCAGTTACCATAAAGGTAGGTATCATAAATACCTACAACTGCTGGAAAGTTGGAAGTGAAGTAGGTCACAAATACAGAAAAAAATGAAATCAAAACTGTGGCCAGGGAGTAAAAAGACCTCTTCTTTAGAAGCTGAATGATCCATCACATTCCTTAAATGTTGTGCGTCAAAAATACCAGTTAAAGTTTTACCGCTGAGTACCATAATAAAAAGAAAAGTATAAAAATAAAAACAGATATAAAGTATAAAATATAGAAGTGGAAAATATATATCCAAAATTGTTCCCTATATGTATGGCTGAAAGAATATACACCTGGTGATTTTCCACAATGAGTTCAATTTTTCTGTTGACTTTGAATCTTTTGTTTACTGTAGCTGCTGTCAATAGCTGCAGTCATTATGGGCTACTGGATTTGACCTTCAATGCCACCATCTCAAAGCACTTCACAGGGCTTTCTCATCCTGAAAGTGCTTAAGTGCTTGAGGAAGGTACAAATTCTCCCTTTCTCCGGTGACATTACATCTAGCTTTCTTCCCTGTCACCCCACCACATCATTTTTAGCAGAACTAAACCTACAACATATGGAAAGCCACAAAAAAATCAGTTCCCCCTCACACTCACTAGTGTTATATTCGATGTTCTTCAGTGCTCATCATTAGGTGGTATTACTGCGTATGTGCCTCTGTTGAGGTTAAGCAATGAAGCAAGCCACCACCAGGAGGGAGACTCCAACCTCCATGAGCAAGTTCTGTCCAAGGCAATCCCTTGAATTGCCCAGGATAAGATCTCACACTCTCAAAGAAAAGAAAAATATTATTGCTGAAAGGAGGAGAAAATTTCCACTACTGAGTTCCTTTACTTTTTTCACACATTTATCAGCACACAGAAAGTGACAAAAGGCAACCGCAACAAAACCTTCTGAAATTTAATTTTAAACTATGAATTTAGAAATGAAAATGATATATGGATACTATGAACTTAGAAATTAGAAATCAAAATGACACTTCATGATCATTTAAAAAAAATCTCTTGGAAAAACCCTTCCAACATACTGAATACATTTCCAGTCATGTTGGCAGGTTCAACTACTGCATATATATTCCACACAGGACTCTGCCAGGTAACATGACATCAAAGCTAAAAATCACTGTTGGAAAGCAACTGAGGGCAAAGAACTACCCGATCATTTAAGAGAATTCAATGAAGTCAGTGACACTAACTGTACTGTATCTACTAAGTGTACGAGGAAGGATTTCTTATGTAAGTTAAGACAGCAGAAACAGGTTTGCAAATTGCATGGATTTTCAAAATTTGTAAATCACATACTGTCCTACTTTCTATTTAATTTCATAAAAGTGAATGAGAAACAGCCTGGACATGAGTTTTTTCCCTAAAGAACATTCAGGCCTTGCAGTACACGTCATATTTTAACTTTGTTCCCAGCTTAGTTCCTTCTAAGCACACTTTGAATTTGGCATCCATTTCCTGGTTCTGGGCTTCAGTGAAAAGATTTTTCCAGTCTCCAACAACACCTGGAACATAAAGAAAAATAAAATAAAATATTACTCTTGACTGTAAGAATCGAGGAGTATGATTAAAAACTAAAAGCTACCTTGTCTCTCTTATTGTCATATTTCAGGATAATCCTTTATTTTTTTTTTACCTGCAAGGAAAGAATCTCTGGCCCAAGAATACACTTTTATGTTTGGTGTCCTCAATAGAACGTGAACATAAAATAAACATAGGAAGCTACTGGTCTGCCTTCATAGCTTTGGCATGTGTCTTGAACAGTTGCAGTAGGCTACAAAAGATGTCCAGCAGTTGTGAAATCAACTGCATGAGCTTTGTGCACTGCAACCAGGCACTGTCCTAAGCTGAAGGCTACCTTTCCTCTAGATCTTGGAGAACCCACAGTCTGAGGTTGTCTGAGTCTACAGCTGTAGCTTGATCCATGGCTAAAAGACAAAGCTCAGCCTGTGGAGTATCTCAATTCTGTGTGTTGAGTGAGGTTCACAGGCAATTACAAGGCTTATTTAGAAAACCCAAGAAGAAAAATCTGTGGAGGCACTCAGTAGAGTGCAATCTGGAGGCTATCCTATAGTAAACAGAAGCCAAAATAAAACTCTTCTTTGTTTTAATTAGTGCTTACTGCATATCACAACTGAAGGGTGTGCTACTTGTAGGGCACTTCTGCTAATCACATTATACAGGGCTTTACTGAACGGTACTGGCCCTTGTGATGAAATCAAGCGACAGCATTCTGAACACAATCAGTGTTCCTGAAACAACTCCCACCTTGAATTTTATACATAAAGATTAACCATCTACTGATCCTAACTCCATTCTGCCAAAGATGCAGTGCTATCATTCACCACCCCGGCAAAATACAAAAAAATTTACCTTTACGGAAAAGAATTGAGCCAACGGCACCATGAGTCTCCTGAGCCTTATCCTTCACTGCCTGGAAAGTGGCCCTGTCTGCAATGGACTGGATCTGCTCTGCCGTTGCAGAAAATCCAAAGAATTCAGCTATCTGCTTTACACTGGCAGTCAAGTTCTGAAAGCAACACAGTGAAAGAGAGTCATGCAACATGCTTCCTCTAAAAAAGGATTTAATCCACTTGGGATGTGCATTGCCATCATCTATCAATAATATTTGCCTTCACAGTATGTTTTCTGCAGTAAATTCGAGCTCTGCTCTTGTATAGTCAGACTCAGCTTGACATTAAAATCAACTTGATTTTGCTCTTTCAGAAGCCTGTGCCTTTTGCCGTTAATTTCAGCAGATTTCAAGGAATGGGCCCAGATGTGTTTTGCCTGTCAAGTACACAGCATCTGCTTTACCTCTTTAAGGTCTTCATATATTATGAACATAGTATTCTCATCCTCAATGTGTTTGTTCCAGTTGACTGCATGATCAAAATAGGATCCCCAGCTGACTGTAAAAAAGGGAAAAAAGCATCGGTGTGACCGTCTTTTCTTACTGGCTACTTATTTCTCTCCAACTGAAGAATTGCCTTCTGTTGCCTGTCGGTTACATCAATGTAAGCAAACGGAACAGCCTGTCCTTTCTGTGGACAACACAATGACAGAGGCTTCCTCTGTTTTTTTGCAGGTAAATGGTTTCCATGCAGAAATATTAATTTCACTATGTGCTTCCCCTTCGTTACTATATTGTCATTTAAACATCTCTTGAAAGCCAAAGCCTAAATCACTCTAAATCTAAAATTTGGGTTGATAATGAGGAGTTTGGCCTCATGTTCAGAAACAGTAAAGACAACAAACTGTTATTTCATTACCACTTCAGATATGTAGCATTTCTTCCACCACTAAGTGGCAGAATGTTGACCAAATGCCACTGTCAAGCTGCCATGCAACTCCCTCACCCTTGCCTGGAAGAACAAAATACCCAGAAGCAAAGCATCTTTTGGATATTCTCCCCGTTCTGGCATTCAGCTGCCTCTTTTATTGTGATGTATGGTCATCAGTAAACTAATTATGACACAGCTGTTTTCCCACTGGCCTCATTTAGTTGTTTTTAAATATTTTTTCTGTTGCTTTTTCAGCTACATTCATTAACAATACCTTTCCCATTCATGAACTCTGAGAAGAACTCATCCCAGGAGCTGTAACTGGGGACGCCTGGCACGTTGTTGTGGAAATGGAAAAATGAAACAGCTGTATCTTTAGGGTTTCGAAACAGCACTAGTATCTGGAGTGGGAGAAAGAGGTCAACAATTTTAGATCACTTATTTCCCCTGGCAACCAAAATAAGAGTATAACCAAACATTCTGCAATCAATAAAATTCAGGGGGCTATAAATTTTTTTTATCAGTTAAGGCATGGAGAGCAAATTTATAACGTGATTATAATAAAGACCTTGTTACCACTTCTAAGATTTCCTTATGTCATAAAGCTATCTCATAACTACCTAAGACCTGGGAAATTTTAAGGAGCCATTTGCCAACCCCCTGCTCTGTGTAGGAAAAGCTCTGTACGATTCTCTTTCAGGAAACAGCTGCTGTTACAATCACCTCCCATTTTTCAAAGCATGGCAATAATGTTCTTGAAATCCTAAGAGACTGCAATCCTCAGAGAAGCACAAAAACTTCTGAAGACATGTTATACACATATTTTTTTTTTTTGTTAGACACATTCTATATTTTCCTGTCTCTGACAGGAAAAAATACCAATGAAACACGGGGAAAAAATCCCCATTCATTAACCAATTATTTCCTTCATCTGAGGTACATCTCCTAAGTGCTATGTATCTACCATTGTCCACTGACGGAGTACCAGAAATACTAAAGTTTTAACAGTTTGACTATGCAAAGAGACAGCCAATGTCCCAGAGATACTGCTGCCACATTCATTCCCACCACGGCTGCGCACAGAAAAGTTGTAGCATAAAAAAGGAAAACGTGATACTCCAGCCACTTCTGAGCATTGCAACAGCCTCTAAATCTGTTCTTGTTCATGTGAACTACAGCATCACTAAGGCTACTCTAAATCGTAAGGGGTGCTAAGCCAGCCCAGGCATCATGAGACTCCCGCTGTCTCCAAGTTGCTTTCTCCCACTGCCTTCCGCTTGGACGCAAGAAAAAGGTTGTGGCCCCAAAATTACTCTTGCATGCTGCTACTGTCAGAGAGATGGGGCTTGCCCTTGGAAAAAGAAAAAAAACCCACCTTGGCTTTGTTCTTGAAAATAGACTTGGGGAGGCAATCGTAATTCAGATGTGTTGCCAAAATCCTTGGAGATGGAATCTGCTTCATCCTCTTTAGAAATAAACAGAACCATAAGTGAGAACAGGTTTATTACATGGGTGCAGCAATGATCTGCAAGAGTCGCCCCCGTGTGAAACAGCCCCTCATCAAAAGGCATTGGTCATCCAAGATTATCTTTTTTCCCCTCTCAGGAGAAATATCTTTACTTGCTGCATGACTTCATTTTAATAACTTGTGCGCGGGGGTGCAGGAGAGAGAAAACAACAGACTTTAAGTGGTTCAATAGTTTCTTTTCACTAACCTCATATTTATCTGGATCTCCACATTCAATAAATGGTAGTTCTGTGCTTACAGGTTTACTCTGGAGAGTTGTAAATATCAAATCACTTAAAATCTGGATAAGCCAGTTCACACCTGCACAAGGAAATGCAGAGAACAAAATAAAACATATCAGAGATTTCTGTAAGTTCTCAGAGCCTTCTCATTACATGGCTTAATTCAGCATAATAGACAGTCATCAAATGACAAATAACACTAAAGCTCTGTAGTGATTATGAACAAAATAATGTTTTTCCATTAATGAGATCCTCAACAACTTTTTAATTGTGACCTTCTTGGCTCACTTATAACTGGTATGTAGAAAGCACTGGGGGCAGAACTGACCCAACGATGCACTTAACATCTTTTTAATATATTCATAAAGCAGTCAGTGACAGACAATAAAGGGAGGTTTCCTGTCCACTACAGAGACACCTGGGAAAGGTCTGGAGAGGAGAAGTAAGAAATGAGCAAGGAGTTTCCCTCATTCTGCCAAGGAAAGAGTCTGCCTCTCTCTACTGCCCTGGGTGAAGGACGAAATGGAGTCATCCATTCAATGTCAGTGCCAGTGCTTGTCCTCAGTTGTGCCTGTTGCCGTCTCCATAAAGTGCACGCCAGAACAAGTGCTAGAAGAGTTGCTACCCACTGGACACCCGCATCCTTCCTCACCCTTCGGGAGGGATCTTGCAGGAAAGCCTCCCCCATATCGCATTCCATTCCAGCATGAGCCTGTGGCCAGCTCCTCGATCTGTGCAGTGATGCCCGCTTCCCCAGGGTTTCCACGAATCACATTTGCTCCACTGATGCTCTGCCAATTGCTGGCAGGACAGAGTGAGGAAACAGCATGTTCACCTGGGCCCACAGCACCCTCCCCACATCCTTGTGGGGAGGCACTTGGAAGGCTTCCTGCTGGGCCCATGGACGTGGAGCTGCAGAGCTGCTGCTGCCTCCTGCAAGCTGCGAGTCCCCTGTGAACGCAGCTGCTAGAGGCAGTAACAGGGAACACACAGTGTAAACAGCTTTAACCTCTCGTGCTTTCAGTGGGAAGTTATTCCCAGAAAGGGACAACTTCCACCCTATGTTATATAAAGTGCCTCAGGATGCTTGGATGGAAGCAGCTGATACATGTCATTTGTATATATCATACAATGTCTTATAATACATATATTACATTTATATACCACCCAATATCATATTTATATAAAAGACATTGTATAACGATATAATTTTTATCACTCTCCCATTTAAGGATAGACCAAAGCCAAAAGCATTAGAGTCACCAAATCCATGTCCTCGTCTGCCCAGTGCATGTGCACAGATAAAAATTTTATTTTAACAAAAAGCTACAATTGGTAAACGTAAGATTCCTAGTCTCTAAATCCCCTACTGGCCTCTCAACTGTGACACCCTTCCCTGGGAAGTACTGCATCCTGGAGTTCCATCATCCTTTACCCCTGCCTCATCAGTAGTTCTCTGCATCAGAGTTTTCATCTCCACTGCCCACAGCTGAGTTGGGGGAAACCTTATATGAGACTTTACTGTAACTTAACCTTCATAATGCTTAATAAGTAAAAGAAATGAGGACAATAGTAAAGCTTTGAGAGACAAAGCTTTCAAAGGGCCTCAATGCAAGTCCTTCATCAAGAATGTTCATGACCATCTACACCTGGCAAATGCCAAAGAGTTTGAGCCCTGCATGGAAAACACCTGAGAAGCTGGCAGAGAGAGCCAGACACCGGGCTCCCTTAGTTCAAGAAGGAAAGGGGGCTGCAGAGATTATTACTGCCTGGTGACATTATAGTTTGTTGGGTCCAAGTGTTGTATCAAGGGGCAAGAGGGAGCACAGCAATTTCTGGTTTCAAAGTGAGGCAGATAATCTTTCCTTTTCATTCTCTATCCTCTTTTCTTGCCTTTTTACTTCCACTTTCCAAGCTATAGGCAATTAGGACAAGAAATCTACTTAGCACTGTTTAAGACGTATATAAGAGCAAACATCCAAATGGGAGAAAAATCCAAAAGATTTACCTGCAGGTTGTAACTACACTGCACTAACACAGCATTTTCTCTCCCTCCTGCTTTTCCATGTCTTCCATGAAACGCCCTTTACGTGCCCTCCCAGCAGTGCCTGCCGGGAAGCAGGGTGCTGCATTCCCCAGCAAACCACAGGCACCTGTGCTCTCCCTCTCCTACTGAACAACTGGCAGTGGTCTGTTTTTGGTAAAATTTCCCCCTGCTGACCTACCACAAACTGCCAGATATTAACAGTGTGAGATCTCTATCTACTGGTCCCTCTCCCTGAGCAGGAGTTTGCTGAGTTACTAAACCTCAGATGCAATCAGAATCATGACTCCATGACTGAGCTCTTCCAAACTCTGTGAGAAATCAAAGCTAGTGCCAAGTTATGACAATGACCTTTTAGGTCTTTGTAGGGTCCAGCAGAACTCTGGACTCAAACCCAAGGGAATTCTACAGGCTCCTTAAAATAAACATGCACATTTCACATTTTGTGCCACATCCCTCCTTTGTAGTTGCCCTCTCTTTCTCTTAGTTCAATGTTCTATCTCACAGCTGCTATAAATTCACCCTAAACACTACAGGCATACTTCTTAAGCCCCTAAATACACTACAGCTTCTTTCCAGATCAGAACTCGCCAGACAATGGGAATTCTACGTGCTGAATGAGACCTTGACCTAGGACTCTCTGCTTAGAGTCCAACTTGAACCCATCCAATACCACGGTAATGCAATGAAATCTTTCCCTGGACCCACGTTTTCTCTGACAACCCTAAGCTTCCGCTGCTTGGGTCTCAAAGAAGAAATACATGCTTGGATTAGCAAAACCCATGCCTTCCTTGTAAGCAACCACCACAACTGACATTTAATAAAACTGATCAAAATCAACTAGTTGGTTGTTTGGGGTTTTTTCACTGTTCCTGTTGCATCTTTCCTCCTTTCTGCAAACCCCTGACTAAAAGACTTAAACTTCCAGTATGTCTTAGTCAATACTATTTTGCAGTAACAAAACAAAAAACAACACTGATACTGAATAATGCCAAGAAACAGCTTATTAATTTTACAAGAAAAGATGCTGTGCCATGTCACTTTGTACACCTTAAAGAGTCTAAAGCATAACTTCATTGCTGTTGTACACTACATTATATTACTAACACGATTTTCAGAATACAGTTTATCATACTGGCAAAGTTGTCTTGTTCCACTGATATGTAAAAAACTATGTACTTTATCCTCACTTCTTCAGCCAAAAATATCTTTGAACACTAGAAGTTTTTTTTCCTTTCAGAAACATAAGCCATATTAAAAAGCAGTGCAATAACCTGCTTAATTAAGATAAAGAAGAAAAAACCTGCTGCCTCTGATTGTAGTAGAAATGCCTAATATCCTCACACAATGTACATCCACAATCAGTTGCTTTTCCTTCTTACTGTGTCAGCTAATTAGTTACACTGTTGTAGACTACAGCAAGAAATTTATAATGTATTCACCGCATTTAGGGTAGGATACCAGCACCATATCATCTCTTCTGGCTTCCAGCTTCTCCAGGGCTTGGAATGTTTCCACACTGCACACTGTGACAGGATACAGGGTCCCCCGGTAGGAGAACAGCAGATCCCTCAAGGTAAGCCCTTCAGACTTTGCCAATGCTTTATTTATCTCATCAACAAAGGCTTTTTTATCCTCAGCCATGTTTACCACCTTCGGGGTGTGAAACTGTTAGTCTAATGCAGTAAGTGCCTTTAAATGGATGTTTTTAAGTGGTGATATAGCACTACTGCCCTCCCCTGAATTTGATACGTTTCTTTCTCTCCTCTCTTCCCACCCTTCTGGAAATGGAAGCTGGGTTGATCCTTCCACTTAAAATCCACAGAGCAGGAACTACTATAATAAGAAATCCCACTGAGAGCAAGTAATACTTGCAAGCTCAGCCACCAGGGAAAACTGAATTGGAAAATTAATCACCCTGTAAGAAAGAGAAGTAAAATATTACATCTAATATTACAGAACTTTACTAGGGAAGAAAAGCATCTCGCAAAGAAAAGAAAGTCCCCAGTAAGAAAAAATCCCAAGAGGTTTTATTTTGGCAATAAAGTCAGCTCTATACTTTGAGTTAAGAGACAGTGAGTAATAGAAAACAAAGAAATCAAAACCATAGAGCAGAAGCAATACTAAAAGGGAAAGGATGCTGCAACTCTAGGTTCTAAATACTCCCCGAGGGAGCTAATCCATACTAATGTCCTTTTTTGATGTTAAAAAGACTATTAAGTACTGTGATCTTGCATGGCGCTTTTTTTTTCCCCAACACCCCCATGGCAGAACTAGGATCCCACGTTAATGGCCGTGAGCCTTAACAGAGCTAGCAGAGTTTTCCCCGGACCGCTGCTGGCTCCCTGGAGGCACAGAGTGGCTCTCCCAGCAGCCGACGCGGCAGCAGAGCGGCACTGAATGCTGGCCTGTTCTTTTGCCTGACCGGGAGCACCTGCTCAAGAGCCTCAACACGGGGCAGCGAGGCCTGGCCGGGCCTCTTCGCTGCGGTGGGCCCTTATGCTGCCAGCTCACAGCTAAAGCAGCCAGGCGAGGGCAGTGGGTCCCTCCGGGCAGCAGGGAAAGGCGGTGGCGAGTCGAACCTACTGCCGTTTCGGGCTCAGAGCCCAGAGCGGGCTGCTGAGGGCGAGCGGCGGCAGCCAAAGACTGCCACCGCACCCAGCGCCATCACTGCGCTGAGCGACGGCCCCGCCTGGGCCTGCCCAGGCAGGGGAGACGCGCCTCCTCTCTGCCACGTTCCACAGCCGCGGGCAGCCTGCCTGCCACCGGGCCGCAGCTCAGCGCCTCGGCGGACCCCCCGGCTGCCCGTCTCGGCGCTGGGTCGACCATTACGGTACCAGGCAGGCGCGAGCGGAGCGAACGCGCGTGCGCCGCCCGCCCGTGCGCAGAAGGTGCGCCAACGGCCGGCGGCGCGCGCGCACCGCGCATGCGTGGCCGTTACCGGCGGTAACGGAAGGGCGCCGTGCCCCGGCGGCGGCGATGGCGCGGCGCGTCGTGAAGGGGCTGCTGCTGCTGG
>VXAK01022970.1:124468-142671 GCA_013399435.1 Arenaria interpres
GGCCGCAGCGCCGCACGCCGCGGGCGTGTTAAGAGAAGCGGCCGCGTTGGAGTCAGTGGTTTCGCCTGTATTAGTGTAGGTGCACAGCAGTGGCTTGTTAGGCGGAACCTGGGGGAGAGGTGTTAAAAGAACAAGCTGCTGTTTTGGTTCTACAAAGCCAACCGCGTGAGGAAGCCTGTTGAAAGGCAGCACGTGACAAAGAGACAACGCTGCGTGTGGCGTTTCGGTAGTTACAGCATCGGCTCAAAGAGGCACTTAAAAAGGAGAGGCTGGTTGCAAGGAGGCAGGAATTGAGCAATACTGTTTCAGGAGTCTGTTGTTCAGCCCTTGAAGGGATGCCCTGGCTTCCACCGAGGTCTCACAGGCTCTGTGGTGTGACGCTTCCCAGGTAGATGACAGACCCATCTGGCAAGTGGAGGAGGCAGCCAGCATCATCTTCCAGATGATTGGGCTTCCGTCCCTCAAGTCTCTTAGACTTTAGGATTCAGTGCCTAGGTAACACAAAAACGTGCCAAGCACCAGCTCGGTTACTGCAAGATTTGCTGTGCACAGCAGCAGCCTTATTTTGCATTCAGGGTGCAGTGCTAGTTGGACAGACCTGTCCCCCTGCAGGACAAGGCACCGCGTCCTGCTACCTACAGGATCAGAGCTCAGACAAACTTAGGTAAAATTAATCTTGGTAGAAAAACAGTGCATTTAATTATTTGTCTTAAAACACGTTGGGTAAAGTAACCATGATTTATCTTTCTTCTCAGACTTCAGACATACAATGCAGAAGAGATTTCCATCAATTCTGGAAGGTAGGTTTGTCGTTGTTCACTTCAGAAGGATAGCTGAAGCTGTGGCTGCATCTTACATATAAAACCAGTTTTATTATTGCTTAAAACTTACCCCAGGAGACATTGCAGAAATGATTACTGTTAGGTATAGGTGCAGCTGGAGTGTCAGACTGTTGGATATGAGTCCTCAGAACTGGAGGACTTTACATCCAGCAAAACGAGCCACAAAGTGGCTCACCTTCAGACATGCCTAACTTAACAGCTGACATGGATTTTCCTATTTTTCAGTGTATTACAAATCCAGTGAGTGGTCTGGAATTCACGGCATAAGGGAGAATGACCAAATGACATGGTTAAG
Source organism: Arenaria interpres (assembly GCA_013399435.1). Classification (NCBI taxonomy): domain Eukaryota; kingdom Metazoa; phylum Chordata; class Aves; order Charadriiformes; family Scolopacidae; genus Arenaria; species Arenaria interpres. The sequence goes on from VXAK01022970.1 coordinate 125,606, forward strand.
CAGCAAGAACTGAAGTAAGAAACATGTATGATTAATTTTAAAATTATTTTAGAATAATTATTGTAAAAACGTCCACATTAAAACGTCCGGCTCATCTTTTTGATTTCTTGCCTTTGTACTTGTTTTTCAGCCCTCTGTGCCTGAACTGTTTCTTCCTTTTGATGATACTTTTCACGTCCCTATTGTGAAGCCACTTGTCACGCTCTATTTCCCACTGGATCTGTTTGGCATCTGTAAGAGGAAAGGTGAGAAATAAGGAGCTGATGGATACCTCTGAGCACCATGTGGAACACAGATGAATCATGTAAAAGTATTTATAAATGTTAATAAAGTGCAAGCTGCCAATTTTTTTTTGACACCAGAAAAAGTTTTTGGCTTTTTCATTTCACAATCATGCCCCCCATCGCCAAGAGCGCCGATGGAATCCTGGGCTGCATAAGGAGAAGTGTGGCCAGCAGGTTGAGGGAGGTCATTCTCCCCCTCTACTCTGTGCTGGTGAGGCCACAACTGGAATACTGTGTCCAGTTCTGGGCTCCCTAGTTCGAGTAGTTCCCCAGGGAACTACTGGAGAGAGTCCAACGTAGGGCAACTAAGATGATTAAGGGATTGGAGCACCTCCCTTACGAGAGGTGCTGGGGCTCTTTAGCCTCGAGAAGAGAAGGCTGAGGGGAGACCTCATCTGTGTTTACAAGTTCCCAAAGGGTGGTTTGAAGGATGATGGAGCCGGACTCTTTCCAGTGGTTGCCAGTGACAGGACAAGGGGCAACAGGCACAAGCTGGAAAATAGGAAGTTCCACTCAAAAATGAGGAAGAACTTCTTTACAGTGAGGGGGACAGAGCACTGGAACAGGCTGCCCAGGGAGGTTGTGGAGTGCCCTTCCCTGGAGATTTTCAAGACCCGCCTGGATGCAGTCCTGAGTAATGTGCTCTGGGCAATCCTGCTTTGGCAGGGGAGTTGGACTAGATGATCTCTAGAGGTCCCTTCCAACTCTGTCAAATCTGTGAATCTGTGAAACTCTACAAAGGACCAATTATTCAATGAGTATATACACATTTATTTCATTAGAATTATTTTTGGGAAACTATTTCTGCTTCACCGAAACTGCAAGGAAACAGTACATAAAGACAGCCATACCTAGTGTTTTCCCTTCACACGAATCCAGGTCACTCTTAGAGCAAAATTCACCTGAATGCTTGACAAACAGCATACTGCCCATCCTTATTTACAGTGTGAAAGGGTGACACGATAGCCTCTGCCACTTCTCTGAAGCCTTACTCCAGTAGTCACAATATTAGCACTGGGAATCTCTCATAACTGAGGAAAACTAAGCTATGTCTTACTGACATTGCGCTGCTGTCCCTACTGTGTCATTTCTGACCTGTGTGTATTTCAGTTAAAGCAGGTGCATCTTTTTAAGTACAGATTCTGAGAAGAAAGAAGCAAAATGGCATTACAGCTATCTGCGGTTCGTAGCATGTACTTACTTGCATTATCTCTGTTTGCCATGGCGTTCATTCCAATATTGTCAAACTTAGACCCAGCATTTTCATCCAGCAGATAACCAAACTTTAAAAAGAGAAATTTTAGTATTTTATTACAAAGAAACAAGTAAAATGCTTTATCACTTTTTTGCTGAGCACTGATCAAACTTACCTCTTCTGCTGATGCCAGTATACTGGCATCTTTGAGTTTTCTCTTCTTTCCTCGGTTGGATCCTTCAAATAAAAAGTATTATTCTTACAAAGGCAGAATTTCAAGTTCATAAAGACATCAAACCAAAGTGTTACCATTTTTTAAATTTATTTAACAAGACCATCTAAAAGAGCTGTGTTAGAAACCTTCATTCTCCACCTCTTTCCTCCCCCTAAAAAAAAGGAAAAAAGTTTCCAACCAAGAACTAAATAGCACAAATCTGTGCATCGTGTGTTAGTAACAGATGCACAAAGCACCGGTGCAGTTCATTCCTTCCTTCAAAAGTTCCTCCTTCGATTCCCAGTCCTTCAGCAGCCGATTGTCACTCTGCATTAGGCCACGCTGGCTGGAGGACAAGGGTAAGACCAGCTCCTTTTCATTTATGGTTTATTCAAATCTGAACCCAGATCCAAAAGTGTAGATAATCTACTGTACTAAAACCCTCTGATTGCAAAGTTTTGCAGATTCTGTATTTGTATTAAGCCTTCTTAAATGAATATTGTGGCAACATTTCCTTACCTTCAAGTGATCCCACAAAATTCATATCTTTCTTTCTCTTCCCCTTTTTACTGACAGACTTCAATTGCTTGTCACTGTTTGGGTCTGACAGAGAAAAAAAAAGATACATTAATCCCCCATTCTCACACCATGTACGTGTATTTAAAGCACAGCAGAGAACAAAATTTCTTTTTAGGCATATTTGTCATAATAGGCCAAGTCTTTACTTTAAAAACTTTAAAACACAGTGCACACAACCAAATCTGGGATTCCTTCAACCCAGACAATTAAAAATTGATCAGTGGTGTGCCCTTTTTTATGCTTTTTTTCCACAGCACCAAAAAAAGAATGAAATATGATACTAAGATACATAAAATATCAAGGCTAAAAGGAGGTGTTATGTAAACCTTGAATGTCTACTTGTTAAGTTTGGTGAAATAATAATCTCATTAAAGATTAATGTGTTGACAGCTGTATGAATAGTTTCCCTCCTCTACCCTCAGTCACCTTCCTGTGACCTTAAGTTATTAGTTGAAATACTCCACTGATCTGTGCTTTTTCAGCCACATAAAGTATATACTATGCTTTTCAGTTGAAAAGATAATAAAACCATGCAGGTGCAAACATCAGTAATTATTATTACAGTGATAACAAAAATTCGGGTGCATAGCTGTATTAGAGTAAGCTGTTACTTACGAGACAGCAATTTAAAAAAAAAAAAGTTAGCTCGAAAAATCACCATTAACTAGGACTAAAGAAATTAAAAAAAAAATACCAAATACCAGATGTTTCTTCTTATTTTTCTCTTTGAGATCTTTTCATATTTCTGCCTACTGTAGCCAGTTATTTGTGCATAAAGCTACTTTTATTACCGCCAATGTTTTCGGAATGAAAGAAACATGTCTTGTTCACAAGTTTTTACACCCAGATGCCTGATTGCCAGTCGCATCTTGGAGACTGTGCCAGGAAATGTTTCTCTGAAGACTTCATTATCCAGAGAAGGACTTGTCATTTCTTTACTTAAAGGCCAAACCACCCACCTAGGTAACTAAATCTAAATTTATATATGTAATTACAAATTAGATAACCTATTTTTAAAGCTTTTTATTTGCATTTTTTTATAATAAATGGTACTTTACCTAGGCTGTTATCATCATCAGACACATCCATAAATACACCTCCTTCTTCATCCATATCCTCTCCAAAGTCATCCTCCATACTTCCTAAGGAGACTTCCTCATCATCCAGATCACTGAATTCATCTTCGTCATCAGAATCCTCCCAGTCAGCACTGGATTCCTCGCTTCTTTGGCCTTTCTTACCACCTTTGGTTTTCTTTTTTATATTACTAAAAAATATGTAACAAGCTTAGCACTTCATCTGGCAAAATACTGTTCGCATCCAGATAACATCTATCTACCACAAACACTATGTTAGAAAAGTTCAGCGTCATTGCAAAATACTGTAAAAGGAGGCTGAGACCTAGGAAACATGTATTATGCATTCAGGTATTTTTTCCAACATCAGCATATGAATCTGTATTATAAAAGCCAACCATTTTAAGAAGTTTTGGAGAGAATCCTATGCCGAAATTGACAGAAATGTCAGCTTCAGTATTTTATCTCCTACTTGCCTTTGCTCCTTTTCAGAAAGTCTTTTCTCTAAAGCACTCAAACTGCTGGTATCTCTAGCAACTCTACTAAATGAAGAAATAAGATCTTTTTGGTTTTTTTTTCTTCAGAAAGGAAACATAGCTCTTCACATACTAGATGGTTATTTGCTTTCTTGTCTCCTCTTTACTGTTTTTCACTCGCACCAGTCTGGATCACAAATTCATTCAGGTTTCACTAGAAGTTCAAGCTTTAATTCTCCATTAACTTCAAGAAAAAAGTTTCTGTGCTGATTCAAAAGCTGTATTGCAGTAACTTTAAGTAAAAAAAAGGCTACTTAATGAACCTGCTGACTTCCTGAGAATTGAGCTCTATGATTCTGGATTCCACAAAGTTTATTTACTGCATTAGGTCCAGTTACAACCAGTCCTTATATCAGCAGTACCATTATGCCTCATCCTGCTTACTTTTGTACTTGGTAATTCTCAAACAGAAACCTGAGACAATGAGAAACAAGATTTTACCTTGCTTACTCGGCCACTGCATTGTATAAATAAAATACTACGGGTCTCACGTGTCAGGCCAGCAGACAGCACAATGCTCCATTATGGGACATGCAGAAAAGCAGCATTACCCAGTGTTCAACTGCTATTGCCTTTTTGGCAAGGTGATATTCTGAGTCTTTTCAAAAAAGGTCTGTCTATATAGGTATGAAAACAAGAGGTGAAAGAACCAATTTAAAGTCTTACCCAGCAAAATCAAGGTCATCCTGGCCAACATCAATGGCATTATCAGCAGCTTCAAATTTATCTAGGGGGGGGAAATCGTTTGTTACTACCAAACAAAGTCAAATAAAGAAATATAAAGCCATTGCAAAATATATTACTTTTAGGTATCATTTTCCTGAACAGCTTATATTTTCTGAAGAAATATTTTTGTTTGAAAAATAGTGAGAGTTTCTTTTTATCCAGGACATAATTTCTGGCCAGAACCAGATGATGTGGGAAGCAGCCAAACACAAATGGACACCATTGCCCAGTAATTCAAATTTAGTGGGCAGGTGGGACATCACGAGTCTCAAACACTTGCTCCAAGTCAGATAGAACAAAGACACAATTAAGATATCCCAAGCAAGTTTCCTGCCAGCTAATCTGTATGTTGATTTTTAGATTCACTGTAATTTTTGACACAAAAGCAAGCATACTAGAAGGTGAAAGCTCCTATCATCGAACTCACTTAGGAACAAATTGCTATATAAAATAGTGGGTAAAAACAAAATCTGAAAAATTACAGCTGCTCTGTTTCAAAGAGTAAAAGCTAACATTAGAAGGTCCTTAATTTAAGCTTCTGATTTATGAAGCAAATTCTCAGAGACAGTTAACTTATTAGAAATACTAACAATAAAACAACAGACACAGTTAGTAACACATTCTTGTCATAACACAGACCATACTGTGTCACTAAGGAAGAATCCTACTATGGGAGTTCAAAATTCTCCAAAAATATTGTACAAAACAGTTGTGGAGAGCTAACTGGATTATTATTGTTTTTCAAATAATGTACATAATATACATATAGTGAATATATATGTGTAAGTAAAATATGAAATCATAAAATAATGGACATTTTACGGTAAACTAACAAATACAGATTCTGGAATAAATCATACACTAATTCCAAAGCAAACAAAGTACATGCTACAGGAAGAGCTAAGACTACTGCAGAAGTTTGCCAAGGACCTAACTGAACAAATAACCTCATGAAAGATATTTGGACCGATGAGAGAAACTGTGAGGAAAACTGGAAAAGGCCAAGCAGTAAAGAACAGAAGCAAATGTTATGTGCTGTTTTAAAAAGTTATTTAACTCTCAGACTACATTAGGAATAGAACAAAAAGGCATGAACTGCCACTCATGAGCTTTTGTTCAAAATCAGACGATTTCCAACCATTCAAAGAAGCTGAATGCTACTGGAGTAGTGAGAGCAAGACCCCTTGTACCAGATGCTCATCCACTTGGCTTATGTGAAGGACAGTATGAACTACTGGCTGGTAGTAACAGAATGGGAACTGGAAAGTCAGTTTTCTTCCACTACCACACTCCTGTATTTGGTTCTTTTATACAATATAAACTATAAAATGGGGAAATTAATAATTTGCAAAAACAGGAAATATTGGGGTAGTTAATGCATGGAAAAACACAACCTTACCCAATGCTCTTTCAAATTCATCATCATCTACATCTTCCACGCTTTCTTCATCATCCTGACGCTTTTGTTTCTCTCTCCTCTTATCGAACTTTGAATAAAATCTGAAATAATATATTGCTCTCAGACATAAAATTACAGGTGATAATACTTATGACAAGCTTTTTTTAAGAAAAAACAACCTGCAGATTGTTTTATAAGTATGTTGCCAGTTGCAAATTGTACATAATGGTATCAAACATCTCAAATCAGAGATTTTTTTTCTGTTGTTTTTTCAAAGAGTAAGCCACTACTGTAAGATTTAAAACAAAGAAATTTCACAGCCAAAGGTACCAAAAATTATTTTGAACATAGTGAATTTATAAAAAGGCACAAGAAAAATGATGAACATCTGCCTTATACTGCTAGGGAAGAAAGGATCAAGTTCAACTTGAATCTAATTGGGGGAAAAAATAGTGTAAGAGAGATTGACCCATTAATTTGTTACATTTCCCCCCACAGCACTCTCCTCTTGTGTGCTTAGTTTTAACTTCTGTCAGCTATTTTAAACTACTTGCTCTCCCTTTCGTATTAAAGAACCACCAAACACAAAAGGCAAATTTGATCATATACAAGAGCAAAAGAATACACTTCAAATGCGTAATCTCAGTTTCAGTGATCTTCAGTGTAACAATACTGTTAACTTTTCAGACAGAGGCATGCTTTTAAGCTATTTTTATTTAACCTCAAAATTAATACCACTATTTTATTTATTAACTAGTCAATATTATATTCCTCAATCTTATAATATCCATTAATGAAAATTAGTAAGTTTTCATTAAAAAAAAAAAAATTAAAAACCCCTACAGCAATGAATATATCAAACAAAAATAAAGAAAGCCACCAAAAATAATTATACAAAATAAATGAATTCAAACACAGACTTCCTAAAAAGAAACTCACAGGTAACCAGTATTATCATTTAACAGGAACAAATTTTTGTGACATGTGCCTCACTTCAATTTTAGTATTACAGCTGCATTTTTATATCATAATCTGAAAAGAAAGCCAACTAAATGGAAAGAACTACAAATAATAAAACCAGAAATACACAGAAAACTAGCTCCTCTGAATTTTTTTGCATTGCTCCATTCTAATAAAATTTGATGCTAATAACATAAGCAAGGTATATTCCAGGGTTTTTTTTAAATATACCTCTAATGCATAAGAATTACAACCCCCAAGACATTCATCATTACCCACTGTTTAAGGCTTCTTTATTACAATGTCAGGTTACTTGACTGCAGACTACAAGCACTGATTGCCTTTGTTCGTAAGTGACTAAGCACGTTTCACAAATGTTGACATTATTTTCTAAGGAAAGTACTATCAACACAAGTCACTCAAATTAATCAAATTTTGCAAACACTTGGAATACCAGAAAGGTATTCCTCATGAAAGGTTTTGATAGCATTGCTTTAAAAAATAACACTTAAGATGAATGTTCACAAGTATTTCATTACCTGTGAAAAAAAACTTCATCCACTGGGATTTTGCTTTCATCTTTGGCACAGAATTCCTTACTGTTGACTGCAAAAACAAAAAAAAGAACTGATTTTGCCTCACGTTGAAATGATTGTTATTCTTTTAAAAGGTTAAACAGCACGTACACACAGAAGTATGAAGGTACACAGTGCCATCCGTTAAATAAAGTGGAGCTCACCTCAAAACCTCTTCAAACTAACAGTTCTCAGTGTGTATACTGATTCTTAGATGTGAACAGACCCCATGGAAAAACTCAAGAGGCATAGCCCTAACCAGGTTTTAATTTATGTATTAGCAAGGGAGGTTTGCAAGCACCTAAAGCAGGAATACATTTATTAAAAAGGGAAAAAAAAANAGCAGGGATACATTTTTTTAAAAAGGGAAAAAAAAAAAAAAAAAAGAGTAGGAAATGAGATCAACTCGCTGCAATGCAATAAAACACTGGAACCACTTCTGCCCAGCACTCCTAGCAGCAGAAATGACCATCATCAGCTGTAAAGGCAGGGCCATACACCAGCTAAGCACGTTGAAGTAGGGATCAAGCCTCACCTTACCTCCGTTTCTGAGGAACTGAGGCAAAACATGACACTGCAACAGCAGATAGACTAGGGGATTGATCCAGTTCCCTGTGGAGAAGCTTTTTACCCTCATACATTCCCCTTCTCTCCTCCATGTCAAAAGTAAACCAAAGGAAAAAGAGCTACTGATTATCTCAGTGGGCACAGATTATAATATTCTCTAAGTGACAAGGGTTCAAATCTCTGAAACCAGATGAGCATCCTCACAGGACTCTTCAAATGAACAGTAGAAGGCACCATAGGATTTGCAATCTCAGTTCTCTAAGCCTCAGCAGAGACTAGCTTTATGCACCAAGTGCATATTTTTGTATCTACATTAACATATTCCTGTTTTTTTATCAGATGTTTCATTTGTAGAACACTCGAATTCCTCAAATCCAGTTATAAATGTTCAGTCAGCTCCTTCAACTCAGAATAAATTAAGAGTGCAATAAGCAAGCTGTACCTTCAAACGCATTCTAGGTAAAAATTCCTGCTTGAAGCTTTGACAGCCATGGGCCAATGCACCAGTAAAGGTACGTCAGCCAATCTGTACAACTAACACCTCTGTGCAATGCAACAGGCCCAAAGTTAGAGGAAAGCACATCTCTGGGAACATTACAGAGATTCTACCACAGAAAATGGTACCTCTTCTCTCTTTAAGCAGTGTGTTTTACTGATGGTTTACCCTGATTTTTAAACTGCTTTTTCTTATCACCTGCCCTTAATCACTGGGAACAGTGATTAAGCATGAGTGATTAAGCAAGTGATTGACAAACAGCAGCCTCTTTCTGGAAACATGAAGATTCTTAGCAAAATAACAGTGCCAAAGATACCTTACACTAATCCTAACAATAGGTGCAGCTGTGGCATTGTATGGAGTAATCCATACCATTTACTGAAAGAGCTTAATGTGATTTAGATCATTACATATATCCATTTTCTGAGATTTTAAGTCATTTTTCAATCATAAGCAAAATAAAAGTGATTATATGATAAATTGGAAACAAATAAAAATATTAACTACATACTACTACTACTATATTAACTACTGTTAGATCAGCACGTTTTAAAGATTCTTATATAGTTTTAGATATTTTTAAGAACTTTAAAAAACATTATTCATAAAACTAGGATGCTAGACATAAGAAGGGCATGTTTGTGAGCAGAAAGTGTAATAAGTATAAATTCATGTCCCTCTGAGGTTAGAACCCTAACAGATTGCTCTTCTAACTAGAAATATCATTAGCTGGCATAAATGTAACCAAGTGTAACTTGGTGTATAACCAATTGCTACATCAGAAGACAAAGTGTTTTCCTACTCAAGGGGTTAACAGTTGAGGTAGCTGACTTTCTCTATGTCATTTGTTCTTAAAATGATTCAATGGATCCAAAGTTTCAGCTATGGAGATTCCATGCACCCTTACAAGAAGATTAGACCTGATTCTGAACATCAGACACCACCACTACACTCCTGGTGGGACAGGACTTTCTTTCATTGCCAACAGAAATAGCATAGACAGCGCAGATGACACATCTACAACAACCAGCCAAGAACTGTTTACCCATCGTAATCTTAACTGAAAAAGGGCTGGCTTACCTGCAAGATTCTGCATATCTTTCATGAACTGCTTCTTCTTCGGCTGCATTACCACACTGCTGGTGTTTTCTGTAGAACATAAATCAGAAACAAATTACTTTATTACTATTGATACAAAAACGTGAGGAGTGGCTGACACCAGCATGTCGTGCTGCTATGTAGAGGGATTTCAAAAGGCTGGAAAAAATGGGCTGACAGGAACCTCGTGCCATTCAACAAGGGGAAGCACAAAGTCCTCCACCTGGGGAGGAACAATCCCAAGCACCAGTATATGCTGGGGGCTGCTCATCTGGAGAGCAGCTTGGCAGCAAAGACCCTGGGTGTCCTGGTGGACACCAAGTTGACCGTGAGCCAGCAATGTGCCTCTGCAGCAAAAGAGGCTGACAGTATCCTTGGCTGCATTAGGTAGAATGTTTCCCTCTACTCAGCACTTGGGAGACCACACCTGGAGTGCTGAGTCCAGGTCTGGGCTCCCCAGTACAAGGCAGACATGGGCATACTGGAGAGAGTCCAGCGAAGGGCCACTAACACGATAAAGGGACTGAAGTACCTCTCCTGTGAGGAAAGGGTGAAAGAACCATGACTGTTTAAGATTGGAGGAGACTCAGGGAGATCTCATCAATGTATATAAATACCTGAAGGGAGAGTGTAAAGAAAATGGAGCCAGGAACTTTTCAGTGGTGCCCATGACAGGGAAAGAAGTGATGGGCACAAACTGAAACACAGGAGGCTCTGTCTGAACACTAGGAAAGCCTCTTTTATTGCAAGCGTGACTGCGCTGGCACAACTTGCCTAGAGATGCTGCGGAGTCTCCATTTTTGGAGACATTCAAAAGCCATCTGGACAGCCTGGGCAACCAGCTCTAGGTGTCCTTGCCTCCAGATAGTCCTTTCCAACCTCAACCATTCTGCAGTCTTTACATTCCGCTATCACTTTGCTAATTCCTGCTAGATTAGGAATTTTTACACTGCAGAAGTGAGAGGCAACAGTATGTGTCAATTGGTTCTGAGATGCAGACATCTCTCTTGCAGCCCTGAAGACTGATCCCACTCCTCTGTTGCACCATATGTACCCCGAATACTCAACAAGCACAACGGGTTACTTAGCAATTGGAGAGAAAAAGAGTTTGGTCACCATCAATAATCAAGACCATGTGGTAATACATACAGAGAAGTTCCTACCTTTGCCTTTATGGAGTTTGGGATTTCTGTACACAAAGCGATCCAAGAACCTCATTAGTGTGAAATCCTGCAAAGGGTCACCGGAGTACTGAATGTGATTGCCCTGAAAGAGGAAAAAAAAAAAAAAAAACCAAAATCATTAAGGTCTTCATTTCAGGAAGACAGCAATCAAACATAGAGGACTCAGATATTAAACCACACTTCAATAAGACACAGACTTGGGCATGTTTCATCACATAAGCCTGACCTGTTAGTACACTTCTGTACAGGTTCTTATTTTTGGAATTTCAGTATTTTCTTAACTAAAACCACCTCCTTCATTTTTCTTTTTTTCAGTGATGAACTGCCTTACCATGTACTGTGCTAATAGCAGTTAATACTCTGCACTATTTGGATACCATATATTCCAATGAAAATAAGTATTTTATATTTGTGTATGTTTGAACATTTTTTGCATGGTACCACAATAGTATTAGAAAACAATTTGTTACAACAGCAGGGTGCCCCACATAAAAAACCCACTTTAAATAAAAGACAGACTAAAACTCTAAAAAAACCTTTAAGAATCACATAATATCTACATTTTTACCACGTTGACTTTCGTGAGCAGTTGAGCCGTCTCCTTTAGAGAAATCACTTTAATTCCATGAAAAGCTTTGCATTTGAGTATATGTTACAATATTGCAGAGCTGCAAGTTCCCCGCAGAGAGCAAGGAGGCTCTATAAAGTATTTTTTCAAGTGGCAAAAGACAGTTAACATAAAAATGAAACTTCAGAGCTACAGACTAGTAAAAACACTTACTTCCAGAATTGTTTTGGCAAAGAGGGCCACAGACGGATGAAAATGTTCAGAAAGCTGAAAAGACAAGAATCACTTATTTATTTCTACTTTAAAAATAAATGCAGTCATTATTCATGCTGACATATCAGACTCCTGACAACACCTCTGTGTCATAAGACCACTCTATACCTGACCAAATAACGTGCAGGCACATAAAGTAGTGCAAGGCTCACACACTCTGCCCTTGAATAACTGAAAAACTTCAAGTTCTCATCTTTTGTTTGTGTTAACTAAATACATCCTCACTTAAAACTGTATCTAATTCAACATTAAAAAGCTTTATTGATACAAAGCTCAGATCCAAAAGTAAAAAAATATTGTTCAAATTTCCACTAAAAAATTCCTATTCCCTACTCTGGATATCAGCGACATACACACGCTTAAAGCCGAAGAATGTGTCATTTAACCTTTCTGTTATGTTACCCAGGTGGCCACTCCAGGAATAACCAAGTTAATTTTCTTCTCTCAATACAAGGGTCACACTAAGAAACACAGTAATCAGCAACGTAAGAATGCCTTACCTTCTTCAGTTCCCAAAGGCTTGTACTTTCAGCACCGCAGTATAAAGGACTTCGATGCATAGGATCATACAAAGCTCCACTCTTCCTCCCTGAGGGGTGGAGGAGACAACAACAACTTGAATTTCTTCAAGCAACTTTATGAGAGTACTATTCTCATTTCATCATGACAATAATGCTGCCCATTATTCTTAGCTGGACAGGCCACAGATTCATTCAGTAGCAAGAAAGGGTTATATTCAGCTGCCCTTCCCCAGTGTATGATCAGGCGCACTGGTGAGTTCCTACATGCTTCCAAGGAACCTCTTGAAAAGCCCTGCTCTGCTCCAAAAGGTCCTCAAGAAAGAATGAAGCTAGAAGGAAGTTCAAAGCTAAACGAATTGTTCTACCAAGCTTCACGAGCAAATGAGCAGTTACATGTCCTAACCTTGGCTAAATTGCTCTGAAAGTGCCTGAATTTGGAAGCAAAAAATCCCCAGCCTGTTTACTGCTTAGGCACAAACGCAATAAGCTGCATAAAGTGAAATACACTACCAGATTCATATGCTCTTTTCCTCACTGCTGGGCTAACAGATAAATTATTCTGATGGATTGCTTTGAATCAAACTTCAATTTGAAAAACTAAAATAATGTTTTAATCACTTAATTTCAAAACACATCTTGATCAACACATCACTGTTACAGAATGTCAGAAGTTAAATGAACTACATTTTCTTGCTAATTTACCTCCCATATTCAGATGATGCACCCACGAGGCTGTTGAATTTGAGTTGTTTGTTTTAGCAGAATTTTCCGTTGTGCTCCTCTCTTCACCTTTTACTTCTTTGTCTGCATCCACAAATTTTTCCTCGGCCTCTTCAGCCTCTTCTTGATCCTTAAAGCACTCTTCATCATCTGACTCCTAAACAACAAAAAATGTTAGTGAATAGCTTTTCCTTTCCAGTTTTATTATGATTTATTTAAAAAATGCCTATATAGTTCTTAAGAAACTACTTAAAAAATATAATCAAATGCTGGCCAATATTAAGTAACACACATTTTTGGCCTTAATACAAGATTGAAAATTGAACTTTACAGCTTATATCACACAAGTGTAATGGTCCCTCCCAGGCTGAAGAAAGAAAAAAAAAATCCAGTCCTGCCTAGGTATACTTCAGAAACTGCAGACAGAAGAAACAAACAGGCCATGTTTTGACAAAGGTTTTGGGTGAAGAATGTTTACTTGCATACTTACACAGCATTTACCAAAATAATCCTCTCTCCATGAGGACCTGCTAAAATGCTTAAAAAACCCTCATCTATGCAGATTTTTGATGTAGCTGTAATTGTTCAAGTGTTTTCTCCCATAGCATAACATATTAGCAAATCCTCAGGTTGCTAATGAACAGGTTAAGGAAACTTATGCTTATGATACTAGCTCATATTGAAAAAAACAATGAGATAAAGAAATAATCTTGTACCACATGATCCTGTAACTGGACCCTTAATTCTGGTTTTACTTTCAGAAGCTCAGAGAGAAGGTAGAGGGTTCCACAAATGAAGGGTGGCATTTGTCCACAAGTGACTTGAAGTAACCTCTTCACAAAGGCCTTCACGCGCCGTAACACTACATCTGCCTTCAGAGATTTATAGACAAGATTAAGAAACATGGATGGCTTTGAGCAGGCTGCTAAAGCAGGATCTAGAAGCTTCCTGTAGAACACACAGGAGAAAATATTGCTGATTGTCATAATGCATGTAGGAGAATAATTGCTATTAACAACAATCATCTACATTTTTCAGAGTGCCATCTAAAAGACCAGTGACAGTTTGTTCCCCAGTTCCCACTCAAAACAGTTACAATCAACCCTGAACTGCCAATAGCTGCGTAATATTTCTAGATCTAAAAAAGCTTGTATCAGTAATATACTGTAAGAAAATATAAAGAAACTGAATTAACTGAAAAATGTTACAAAATTTGAGCTATTCAAAGTAAGAAACTAATCTGATTTATTCAGATGTTCAAAAAATACAAAGAAAATGTTTAGCAATTCGTATGCATCACAATCAGACCAGACATATGTGCTGGCAAGTTCATTTTCTTTCCCACTTTATTTCCAGACTGCCAGGCACAGAAAGGCCCTTGAATATGCTGAACGCTCTGGGGAAACTTGAGTTCCCTATTTAAAAATCAGCAATTTCCCTTTGGTCTACTAGACAGAAGCATACAAAGACTCTAAACAACCAGCTGGGACAAAAGAAAAAAAACCCTAGATGCTTTTATAACACAAGGCCTTCCAACCATACAAATTAAATCCTCTAAAGAATTTGTTAACGTAAGATTTCCCTGTCCCCCAAATGAAAAAAGGAAACAAGACTTTAGGTTATTATGTGACTAAACCACTGCACCCATAAAGTGATTTCAGAAGTAGATATCTATTAGTTTTAAATAATGTCTGGAATTAAAACATGCCACCAGAAAACAGTGCAAACGATTAAATGCGTATGTTGTGTTCTCAGGACGTATCACTATCGTTTGTTTTATTCACACATTAAGTCAAATAATTGGCATGCTTTTTCTTCTACCTCAGAAATTTTTAGCCAATGAGATTCAAAACTCACAAGATGTTAAAAGCAAAACAAGTGCTTATACAACTTTAAATCAACGGTGACTCTCTTATAAAATGAAATTTATAATAAAAAATGCAAAGTTGTCACTTACTTGTATAGTGCGGCGTAGTACCTATCCGATACTGTCTGCTGAGAGTCCATCACTTGAAACAGTAACATCAGGGCCTGGACGCTGGTACTGAAGTTCACAAGATGCAGAACTTTAAACAAGGTGTCCATTTGTTCCTTCACTTTCTCATCTCCCGTCTCAGCGTAAGGGTAAGCTCTGTTTACCCCACAAAGAAGAGCACTGAGCATTTTGGATTCAACATCTTTTTTCTTAATGCAGTTCCGAAAAAAGGAAAAGTACAAAGTTATCAGCTTGTTAGCCAATGTACTTTCCTCATGACTGAGGACTATCTGATTTAGAAAGCAAATGGCGTAATATTGAGTTTTCACATTAATGTTTGTCCGGTACAAAAGCCTCTCCACCTCACTGCACACTACTCCCTTCATATTTGGATGCTTGTGAAGTAATGTCTCTAAGAGATAAGAGGCTTTGGTGGCAATTTTGTTCTGAGGGTCCCCCAGTTTATTTACCAGCTGAACAAGCAGAACTTTCTCCTGCTCAGGCTTGTTGCAGAGAAGCTCGTGGGAAACTGCCAACGCTCGGGATTTCGTTGCCGTCAAAGAATCATGACCCAGTGTTTCTAACGCCTGCACAAACTCTGCCACCTGCAGTTTCAGCTGATGCTCAAAGTACCAGAGTATTAATCGTCTGTCCCTGGAATCTCTGTTGCCACTTGACATCTTCTCTATGTTGTTAAATGGTCGCTGCGAGAAAGACCATAATTTCCGGTTGTCTGGTAAGAGATCTGAAATGAGAAGCTCCTTGAAAGTATCCAAAGCCATGTGGCTCTGATGCCTGCTGCCCTTTTTCTTTATGAGGTTTACCAAGTTCTCAACAAACTGGATACTGTGGACAGCACTGTCCTGAATGAGAAGGGTCATTGCTGCCATCCTGTCAGCCAAGGTACCCGATGAGACAATGGTTTTCATCCACGCCGAAGAGGCCCCCTTCTGATAATCTGTCTTATTCTTATACAGGTCTGTCTCATGCTGGTACAGCTTTTGGGCCAAGGCCTTATACTTGGACAGAAGCACTTGATTTTGGGGCTCCAAAGAGAATTCGTTGGTGTATTCTAGATCATACCATTTGCTCCCTGGTTTGATCAGTATCACTTGTCTAGCATGAAATTCAAAATCTTCTTCCGGCCTCTCTTTCCTTGCTGAAAGGTGCTGGTCCTGATCACCGCCAGCTTGTTTCTGCTTGCTGTCTTTCACACCACTTGCCTTTTCTTTGACTGCGTTTTCCTTGACTGCCTTTTCCTTGACTTGTTTTTCTTTTTTCCCTTCTAACGAAGGAGGATTAGTTTCTTTCTTGCTCTTCTCTTTCTTTGGAGGCTTCTCTTTCTCCTTCTTGCCGCCACCACCACCACCCTCCTCCTCCTCCACCACCAAGCAATTTTCCGCGTACTTGCCGATGCCCAGGGAGCTGACGAAGGCCTCCAGCTCCCCCGCCTTCAGGTCGTCGATCGCGTCCTTCTTGCCGCCGTCCACCAACTCCTCCGCCTCGTCCACGGCGCACAGCATCAGGTAGTCTTGCTGCGGGCGGCAGGGCACAGCCGTTACAGGCCGACCCCGGCACCGGGACGCGCGCTCCCGACGGCTCCCCACACGGGCCGGGCCGGGGGTGCCCCGCCGCCACGTGCTCCCCCCTGCCCCAGTCTCCTTACCTTGGTGCCGCCGAGACGCAGCACCTCGTCCAACGTGAAGCCTTCGGCATCTCCACCTTCTCCTTCTTCTTCATCCTCCTCCTCCTCCTCTTCGCCGCTGCCACCGCCCGCCTCCTTCGGGCCCCTCAGGCCGAAGTGCCACAGCCCCGCCATCGCTGTCCGCCGGAAGCTCTTGCGCGCACGCTCTTCCGGGCCCGGCGGGACGGCGGGAGCGCAGGTCCTGCAAGGGGGAACTAGGGCGCGCGCGGGGCTCCGCCGGACAAAAGGGGGACGGAGAGCAGGGGGTCACCTTAGACAAATCTCAGTAGCATTTCAGCCGCCCCTAGAAGCGTTCATCCGGTGGCTATTCCCACGCGGGCAGCGGGAAGCAGCGCGGCCACCAAGCGGCCAGGACCCGGGGAGGAGGAAGAGAAGGGGCGGGCGCGGACGCCGACGCCGCTGCCATGGTCCCGCC
>VXAK01022970.1:142846-194833 GCA_013399435.1 Arenaria interpres
GCCGCTGAGCGGGCCCGGGCCCCGGCCCCTCTCCCCCTCTCCGCAGGGTTACTACACGCGCCGCGGCGGCATCGGCGAGAGCGGGGATTTCGTCACCTCACCTGAAATCAGTCAGGTGTTTGGCGAGGTAAGGCGTCGCTCCCCGTGCCGAAAATAACCCTCTTCCGTTCTTAAGCTGGCAGCCACCTCCAGGCCGGCGCCCCGCGGTGTCAGCACGCCGGACTGGCAGCGATGAGCCACGGACACGCAGCCTCAAGTTACTTCCCAAAAGAAAAATTGGTTCTGGAGGAGGAAAGAGCTGTCTTGGTTTTTTGGGAGGTGGGGGACTCCTGTCATGTGTTATAGTTTGGGACACCGTTTGTGCTCAGTAACACTTATTTTCACATAGAACTTGTTTATATATAAAAAAAAAAAAAAAGGTTAGAGTAGTTCCCCAGTATGAAAACTCTACTCCAAAATCATTTTCACATTTTGGCCTGGTTCACTCTGGTTTGTGCATCATTTCCAGCGGTGAAGACTGGCTAAAGGCTGTTCTTGGTGACACTGGGGTAAGCGCGCTGTCGTGAAGAACAGCTGTTTGGCAGCTGTTGGGCCGCGACCTGCCTTTGAGCCTTAAGTAAAAGTTCTTGCACGAGCCAGAAAAGAGTCCCACCCGTTCACTGATGGGAAGTTGCTTCTTGCCGTCAACAGACAATTGTGATTTTAATACATAAAGAGGGCAACGTTATGTATCGTAATGATCCTTCACAACTTAAAAATCCTGAGAGAGAATATCACATACCTTAGTTATTATCAGGCAAAAGGCAGGTATCACTTCTCACAAGTTTTCAACTACTGCCATACTCTTTCTTTGTTTCTCACTGTCAGTTAATAGGAATATGGTATATTAGCGAATGGATAGCCATGGGCAAACCTAAAGCATTCCAGCTGGTGGAACTGGGCCCAGGGAGGGGCACTCTTACCGATGATATATTACGGGTAGGTGAAAACTAATACTAATATTCTCTATTTCTGGCTTTATTCTGTGGCTACACTGAAATCTGAAGGAATGAAGTTTTGCTGTCAGGGTTTAGCCTTCCTTAGTAACCAAATAATTTCACTCAGGAGATTGGCAGCTTAGAGTCTAATTAGAATATATGCAAGTTTCTGCCATTCAGCGAAGAGATCAGGTCTCTCAGTTGGAAGCTGAACACAGCCTGGTGTGTACACACTGTGCAGACACATGTGTAATCTTTCAAACACTACCTGATAGAAGGGAGGGGTGGGAATATTTCATTACAAATTATTTCTGTATAGAAAAGCATTATCCAAACTGAAATCCCTTTGGCAGTAACGGGGAGGGTGGCCTGAGTACAAGCAATGGGAGGAAGTGGAGGAGGACAATAATACAGGAGTGAAGTTGTGCCAGTTCCTTTAGGGATTTCAGGAGCTTATTTCTTTTGAGTTAACCCTTCCTGTTCTGCCATGCTTGTATGGTTGTCTATTAATTAAAATCTACTGATTCAAAAATCAAATCACTAACAGGATTTAGTACTTCAGAAAACCTTTAATTGTATTTACATATGTTAATGAGAACTCTAATACCCACAGTAAAATGTACAACGTTGAGCACTTTTTGTTTATGGTGTCTGGGAAAACCAAACCGTTTTTCTCCTAATGCTAAACCCACTGCAAGTATCAGAGGAGCTACTCACTTTCAGGCTATTACTATTCTAACTTAGCATTTCATGTTGCCATCCTTACAACTACATAATGTGTACTGCACTTTGCCAACTTTATTAAAAGTGTAGCAGCTTTTAATAAAATTTTATTTCCTTCTGGGGGAGCAAAATGCAGTCTTTCACTGAGAGTATTTTCTTAAATGAAAGCCAGCTAAATCTAGCTCGAATATAAGTAACAAAATTAAAAGTTAGTTCCTAAACCTTTAATATATACAGCATGTGACTGGGCCTAATCGAATTCATCTGCCTTCGTAGGTCTTCAACCAGCTTGCCTCTTTACTAAGTAAATGTGATGTCTCTATACATCTGGTAGAAGTGAGTCCCAAACTCAGCGAGAGCCAAGCGCTGACGCTGACAGGAGGGAAGGTGCAGTCAAACCCTGAGGACACATCTGCTTACATGAAAGGCATTAGCAAAACTGGAATTCCCATTTTCTGGTACAGAGACATTCAAGATGTGCCACCAGGTAAGGAGCTTGAATGTCTTGTTACAGGGATGGAGTCCTTACTCCGTTTGCAGCTTTTGATAACAGAGGACATCCCTGCTAGCTTTCATAACGGATAGAAAAGTAGTTAATACACATATTCATTCTTAGTTCTTATATGAGTTCTAAGGCAGGATCTTGACTCATTTTCATAACTGCTACCTATTCTTACTACCTTCATTTTGGGACAGTTAACTGATTTCATATATTCTAACTTTTTCTTTTCATGGGAAACCGTTTACTGGCTTTCCTTGAATCTCCTTTCATGAGATACCAATCTAAAATTCATGGCCTGGGAGCTAGAGCTACCTGTAGAAATGCTGTCTTTGATGTATCTGAGCTGGAAGTAGTGATAGTTATTTCACAACCACATTAACTAGCTTAATTCATTAAGATTCAGAAAATATTTTAATTTTCAACTGGAAGCTGCTATGGAAGCATTAATAATTTAACGCATTCTTTTTTACCTTCCTGCAGGCTACAGCTTTTACCTAGCACATGAGTTCTTTGATGCACTGCCAATACATAAGTTTCAGGTATAGCAAGATTATTGTAATTGTGATCATTAGCTTAAATGCCTATTCTCTTTGAGGAAGAACAGAAATAGGGCGCCAAACTAGACACATGCGTTGTCTATGGTGATAAAATATTTCTAACTGAACTTGGACAAATAAGGCTTAATTCAGCTGATAACTGTAAAATTAGTAATTATTCTTGAATGGAAAAAAAATGTTGAAAGCTAGATTTTTTTGCTTAAAAAAGCCTCAATTTTCATGTTATATTAATAAGTTTTTTATTTCAGCATTATTTTATGTACCCCTACTAAAAAAAGACAACACTCTGAAGGGCTTTCATTTGAATGTTAATGAGAATAGCAAAATAAAGGCTAGTTAGGATTCAGAATAAACTTTCAACTTCAGTTTGATAATTTATGAAAATCACTGGCAGAATAAATTTATTTTTTGATAAGTTAAAGGTTGCACGCCAATAAAAGAGGCAGCATTTTTCTTAACAGGATCATTCATTTCTTTCAAGTATAATTAAACCAGTCTCTGCCACAAACTTTTTCCAAGGCAGTTATTGGGATTAAACAGAAGTGAGTAATTGTTGTTAACAGCATATAATGTTCTTAAAACTTCTGTGAAAATGCTTGATGCATCAGTTCAATTCAAAATGCGAGACACTGTGTCTACCCACTAGAGCATAAAATGAGTCCTCTGGGTTCATTCAACAGCGAACAGAGAAAGGCTGGCGTGAGGTGTTGGTTGACATAGATCCAGAAGTTCCTGACCAGCTGCGGTTTGTCCTGTCACCATCCAGTACCCCCGCAACAGAAAATTTTATTCAGGTAAGGTTATGGCTACAGGAGCTCACACTTTACTAACTCTTTGCAGTACGTTTGCCGATTCTCAGTTACTCTGACAGCAAGAGGAGGGCTCTCAGTCTACACATGAATAAGTTTAATCCCAGCATTTAACTTTACCATTTAACGTACCACAGCAATGCAGTCTCACCTGACGCAAGTATTCTTACCTATTACGAAAAGGTTCATTTCAGTTGACTGTAGGTTCCAGAAGAGATGACTGAAATCCACCACTCTGAAAACACAAATTGAAAACGGTGGTTAGCAGAAACTACCTCAAACTCCAGCTAGCCTTGAACACACCCCCTGCACCTCTGTGCCCCAATGAAGCGGTGACATTCCCAAGACATCAAGTGTGAAGAACTCTTGCCCTGTACTTGTTTGCTAACGCAGGTGTTTTGATATTTGAACTCTGCACTAGCCTGAAGAAACGAGAGATCATGTGGAAGTGTGTCCTGAGGCTGGTGTCATCATTCAGAGGCTTGCCTGTCGTATAGAAAAGGATGGTGGGGCTGCACTGGTTGCTGATTACGGTCATGATGGAACCAAAACTGATACTTTCCGGGTAAGTCATTTATCCTGAAATAATAAGCCAAAATAACTCTGTTTTCTTTTATTTTTCACTTGGATCATTAAGTTGTAAGAGAAAGGTTTTGGGTGGACATAATAGCAAAACCTGCATTATGCTGCAATCATAGAACTGAGTAATTGAGTTATTTAATCAGTACCCATAAGGGTTCCTTTCAGATGGAAAGGATAATCCTAGTCCTTGCTAGATTTATCTCAAATTTTCCAAGTATAATTTGCTATTCTCACCACTCATGTACACAATTTAGTGTTTGCTAGCTTCAGCAATTTGATTTTTCAGGGTTTCCGGAATCATAAACTTCATGATGTACTGAAAGCTCCAGGTACAGCAGACCTGACAGCAGATGTTGATTTCAGCTATCTTCGAAAGATGACACAGGGAAGAACAGCCACATTAGGCCCCATAAAACAGCGGGAGTTTTTAAAAAACATGGGCATTGACCTCCGATTGCAGGTACGATAGTATTTACAGGTACATAAATGCTCCTAATCCACAAGCAATGCTCTTAAGTAGTGACAGAGCTTTTATAAAAATCTGATTTTTAAAAGAAAGTTTTTTCAAAGCAACCTATAGGCGTGATATTAACAAGTTGGTTCTCCTAGACATAAGTTACTCTGGATCCCTTCAGGGTAAACCGATCATATTACAGCTAGAAGTATTTAATGCAAAACTTTGCTACATACATCAGTGTATGAGCTCCACCAGGGATCTCACCAGTTTTACTGAACGTTATGGCAGTTACACTGATGTAAGTAAAAAGTATGCAACAAGAGATTCAGGCATGAAGGAATTTACAGGAAAGCAGGAAGGGCTGTAACTTACATGTTTTGTTTTTAGGTGCTGTTACAGAATTCACGTGACACAGCAACTCACGAGCAGTTACTTCGCAGTTATGATATGCTGATGAATCCCAAGGAGATGGGGGACCGATTTAACTTTTTTGCCTTGCTGCCTCATCACAGACTTGCAGATCCTGACAAGAAACATAAGCCAGAATCAAAGTCTCCCGTAGCGCCTGTTGCTGGATTTGGTGAACTCTTACTGAAGTAATTTCAAATACTATAGCAAAACGTCTAACAGTAACAGCTTTTAATAGCAATTTATTAAATTAAAAAAGAAAATCAAAGTAAAAGGAATAGAGTCCTGCATTTTATGGTTTCACGTGCTGAATGTTTTACAATAATGTAACCCGCATATAGCTACATACACAGTAAGGTAAGAACTAAGAATTTTTATCTATCTTTAAACTGAAAGCACATGAAATGTCACGGTACTTCTCCAGGCAATTTTCTCACACAAATCTGTGCTTCAGGGCCAAGCCACATTTTGGTAAGGAATGCTATTTCAGAATAAACCTAGTGGAGCACACTAAACCTACTGAGCAACCTACTCAAAGCAGTATGTGTAGAAACCAAACACTGTACGTACAGAAACCAGCAAACACAGAGCAGGGAATGAACCATGTTTCAGGGGTCTTATGATGGAGCCAAGTGAAGTATTTACTAGTGGAATCAAGTTAAAACATGTCAGTAACAAACAGATGTGCTAGGAGACTTTAAATGTACTCAGCTTTGATACTTGCTTAAAAAACAAGATGCCTTGACATTTTTGAAGATTTTTTTATAAAGAGGACAGTGACTGGAACCATGTGGAAAGAGTTATTAGTTCCAAGGCACCTGCTAACAGAATTACCACAGCAAGTCATATCTAATGACAAATCCACAACCAAGGAGGCATCACGAAACATTTACTTTTAACACATGATAGGAGAGGTAATTCATTTAAATAAAAAGAACAAGTCTGATAGGGAAATAAATTTTATTTTCAAGCTTAGAGGATATTTACAAACAATGGGATGTATAAAAATATAAAAGTACTTGACAGTGTCCTTTTGAGGCTATAAATTTTACATGAGCTTTTTTCTAGCATCATCATAGCACTATTTCTTGAATGAACGCAACTTAATTCATCTAGGGTTAAGGATATTAAACACTGTAACCTACTGCTGTCAAAGTTTGCAGTAAAGGTAGAAAAAAAGGGAATAAAAAAACTCAGCTATTTTTACTACTCTGAAGAAAGTTTACTCCTAATGTATGTCTGATTTTTTGGTTCCTTGACTATTCACTGCCTATGGCTTCTATTGTCTGGCCCCATAAGTCCAAATATATGCTCAGGCAATCTCCAAAGGCCAACAGCTTTTTTTTTTTTTTTTTTTTTAAATACAACTTGAAGAATAAATAGCTCATATAATATTTTGGAGTAGAACAGACTTCCTGGGGAGAGACATCAGCCAGACCTTTTACTTCATTGTTGTCCCCTCCTTCCTCTGTTTTGTTGTGCTTTTTCAAGTGACCAAGCTGGCTTTTTTTCCTCCCTTAAAACAAAACAAACGAAGAAAAAAAAAACCCACAGGAAAACCTGAAGTGACAACTCAAGTAGTTTAAAAGTAAAAAAGTTTAAAAACCAGACCATATCTACGTTATTATAGTTAGGATGGAAGATAGCAATGGCTTCACTGAAATTTGGGTCACTTGAGCAGTGGAAGTTGAAAAAAAGCACTGCTTCCCTCACCAAGCCTGGACAAACACCAGATTACCAACTTCACAGGTGGTTGTTCTGGTTCCAAAGATGGAAAGTGGTGCCTCTCTGAAGAGTCAGTCCTGCTTTAACAGGATGGCAAGTTTAAGGGACAAATTCTGCCCCTTCGGAATTCCTTAGCACTGCCTTGACAGCACAGAAGGAGAGGAATGAACCCCAGTGTAGGAGGGGCAGGGACAGCCATCAGGCAAGTCCCCTGCACAAACCTGAGAAAAAGCATGTGCAAGGAGAGAGGACTCGTGGTGGTCAGAAGGGCTGAAACACTCTGCCCACTGCTGGCTGTAGGAAACTGCCATACAGATTGCACCAACGTTTTTTACAGTTTGGTACATCCTAGCCAGAGCTCAGCCGTTACCAACTTAGACACCTACAAAATGCAGTGGCGGTTAGATTAAGGGCAACAGGAAAAGAAAAGGTGGTTTAAAGACCCAAACCTACCTGTGGGTACATACTTTTGCAACTGCCACTGACTTAACTGCAAGGCCACTGTCATTGCAAGCAGCTGCCAGCCCTAAAATAACCGTGTAAAATTTTATGTATATCTAAGACATAGAAAAAGTCTGCTCACCTGCTTCCTTACCTGAATAACAACAGTAGGAAAAAAATACTTATCTACACACACACACACAAAATATCTTTGAAGGACAGAGAGGAGATACCCCAAAGCCTCTCACTGCCTTTGCAGGTCAAGCCTGTAGAGTATTTTAAAAGTGTTTCAAACCAAGCTCCGGTTAAGCAGCTTGGCACACTGGATATGTACAGCCATTCAGGACCTTCCAGCAGCACAATGCTGTTATCCCACACAAAAGGAAAGATTTCACCTTTCTGGTTTTTAACATAGGACACAAAAAAAACCCTCTTCCATTTGCATTTAGCATTCATGGCCTCAAACTTTTTTGAAATAGCATGAACTTTAAATGTTACACTGTCCTCCAAGGGAATAATTTCCAAAGAATACTGCTGCTTCCTCTCTGTTGTGCCAGAAGTCCAGTAAGCGATTGAGAATCCATCAACTAAGGCATCTGCATAAAAAACTAAATTCGAGTTGGGTTTGAACTCTTCATTCAAAAGAATGAAGAGGGGCAGGGGGTGCTGCAGGTTTAGGTCAGAAGGCAAAGCCCTTTCTCCTACAATCCAGCTCCCCTGGCAGAAGCAACAGGCGATTTGATGTCCACTGTTACTCCCTGGTTTTGAGCAGAGTTAAGATACAAGCTAGCAGGCTACAGACTCTAGGGAACCTTAGAAAAACTAGAAAAATATTAGAAAAAACTTAAAATCTAATTACTCAAACCAACAGAAGAAAGCCGCATGTATTTTTCCCTATTCTTCCACATCCTTCTGCTAGAAGCTGTTTTTCCAGAGTGAAAGCATTTCCATATGCTACATCAAGTCTTGCGTGCTCTCTGTGCATTACTTGCTTAGTCTTAAGGCAAAATGCCTTTGGTGTGTATCAGTGATGTGTGCCAGGCTTGCACGGCAACACACTGTTGTGTCTTATTGCTGTTTTAACACACAAAATAAAGGACGAGCATAGCTTTGATTGTCATCTCTTTAGATTGTCAGCCAGCATTTCAAGAGGAATGTAAGAAGTTATGGGTTGTTTTTTTTGGGGGGGGGGAGGGGGGGGGTATCTGGAAAAAGTTCAGTTAGGGCAAAGACACACATATTTAACTGTCTTAACAGCAGCAAATTATTCCTTCATCTGTGAAGCTGTATTTGACCTAAAACATCATGTTTTGCTATTAGCCAAGGTATTCTGCACTGATTTCTTTTTAACAGTCTCTTTTCACCATGCACAGTTTAGGAAACAGGAGATGTATCTAAATAACAGAAAACAGTCCTCTATGGCCTAGTAAATAGGGATTAGAAAACCATTATAAAATTCTTATTGTGTAGGCTATTTAAAAAAAAAAAAAAAACAACTTGAAAACACACAAACTGTTCAATCTGTACACATTACACCTCAGTAATGGCTTTGTAGCCACACCAATCGGTGAAATGTTACTCAATGGGGCTTGTCCCACTGTCCGGTAACTACTCATAGTTTAAGTCAGAGATGGAGAAAAGCTTGTCAGACGACAGTCTATTCCCGTGTCAATGCAGGATCCTCTGGGGCTGTGTACACTGAACTATGTGTACAGCATTCAGAAAGAACAACAGTCATTCCAAAACTTATCTTCAGTTTCTGTCTGGAGTGTCCTTTGCTGCAATTTAGCATAATGAATAAGTCAAGGGTCTTCTTCCATGTCATCTGGATTAGGAGCCATAATAAAATGCTGGGGGTACTCAAGGTTGTGTTCATAAGCATGTTCTTTCCAGCGTGCATCATCGCTCTCGTGGGTAATGTAACGCTCTCCAATGCGCGTTTCAAATTCTCTGAGGTCAAGCCAAGTCTGATAATCCTAAGGAGCAAAAGAGATTTAAGCAAATGGTTTAAGAAACAGCAGCATTACATTCCCACAGATAAATTCTGCAGTTTGTCTCCACTTTTAGTATAAATAGCCACAAGATAAAATCAACAAGATCTGTTGAAAAGAAACAAAAAACCCACAAAACAAACATCAACCCCCTCCAAATACCCCAACAGAGTGCCCATAAAAAAAAAAGTTTCAAAATTAAATATGCTGGTATTTAAGGGTGTAATACTGCAAAACGTGAAATCTTTCTGTAACAGGACAGTTATGTTAGCTTTATTATAAAAATTGCATATATACACACACATGAAATTATACTCATTCCAACACTGTACTCAACTGGATTTTCCCCTTAATATCTTTTAAGTTATTTGTGTGCATGGCCATGTGCACATAGCATTGCCAAACCATCGGGAAAGGAACCCACAAGTGGAAAAACTCCAACCCAAATGACTACAAGTTACAGCACACACCAGCCTGTGTGTCCGCTTCAGCACTGAACAAAGAACGTTTGTTTCTACACTGATTTCAGTGGGGCTCCACGCACTCATCACGCATTCAGGAGAGGTGGCAGAAGAGTAAAACTATGTTGGTTTCAGACAGAAGGTAAAGAGCAGGAAGGAATTAAGACAAACTTTTCATTGAGGAAAGAAGCCTTAAAGATGGGCAGATCCTGGAACACATAAAATGTAAAGCTAAAACCAGAAATACTCAAGCCCCCATGAATGCTTGTTAACAAACTTTGATAGTCGTAGTTTTAATAAGCCTCTGAAGGACTTAATCCAAAAAAATCATTATAAACTATTACAAACAAAGTGAAAAAGGCAGGTGGCTTTACCTGTAACCATGGGTGACTGAGGGATTTGTCAACACTGAAACGTTTTCTCATCTTTACTTGAAGCAAATTGTTTATTAAATCAATGGCTGACAAAGAGGAACAAAACAAAAATATATTGTTTAAATACTAAATCACTTCTATCATCATTCATCTGCTGCAGTGAAAGAGAATTTTTCAAATGAGTGTGTGTATCCAACTAAACTCTTCTAAATTTAACCAAGCTCTTGAATTTTACATATACCTTCACTTATGTTAAATGAGGCTGCAGAATAGGTAGGGACTAAACTTCCCCCAGCTTTGATGGAAACACTAAAAGCTTTACTATATTACTCAATCTTTTTCCCTGCTGATTTTAGTGATTTTCAGAAGTGCCTAAATAACTTGGGTATCATCTTGTGTTCCAAAATGATGTAGATACTTCCACTATTGTATAATTCTGTGTATACTTCCGCATCTACCCGTGTGTTAATCATATATACATTACTAATAACAACGCTGGCATCGGAGAGCCTTAGTGATCAACCTCACGAATTTCTAGATTGTTCAGGACTGACACTGAGATCCACGTTTTGTTTCGCTTGCTAATGTACAAAGCTAAAATCCCAGATTCAACTTTGAACCGTTTCTGTAATTATAGTCTAGATAAAGTATGTTTTGAGATTAGGGTACAGCAAATATTCACATGTCATTTAACTTTTCATTGGGAATTTTGGGAAGTTTCCCACTCCTCATGCATGCAATCAATTTTTCTTGCTAAATCTATTGGCTTCTCCTGCCTTGAAAATTATCTAAAACATTGTATTTGACAATTTATCTCTCACAAATATATACCAGCTCATATTGATTCATTTTGTCATAGTCTACTAAATTCAAACTATCAAAAAATCTCACTCTATCTGAATGAACCTTGAGGTTCAAGCATTTGAACACATTATCTACGTATAAAGACATTCTAATAGAGAAGATTAATTTCTTTACCTTCACTAGAAATTTCCTTCCAAGGATTTGGTGGGTACATAAATGCTGCATTTTGAATCTGATCATTTATATCCTCATCTTCATTAAATGGGAATGTACCACTAAGGCTCACATAGACAATGACTCCTACCGACCACATGTCTAGAGAGCGGTTGTAACCTTTACTCCTCAGCACTTCAGGGGCAAGGTAAGCCGGTGTCCCCACCACAGAGCGCCGGAAAGATTTTTCACCAATGATACGTGCAAAGCCAAAATCACACAGCTTCACCTGCAAAAGAAATATATTTTAAACTGCGAAATCTCTTCTTGATCTCCAAAGGATGCTACTGCCCAAGACCAGAGTGGTACTTGATACCATTTCTGCCATAATTTTCAACATTGTATGCACCAAAACAGAGACCAAACCTTACATAAGCCAGTCACAGTTGAGGTTTTAGGCTGCTGGTTTTGCAGGCTGCAGATGGAGCATGCCTCAGGCTGGGACATGAACTGGCCTTGCACAGACCAAGGTCTGAGCCAATACATGCAGTGCATGGTCACAAATGTGCAAATAAGGACAGAAGACTTCATTCCAAACTCAGCTCATTTTCAGAGGCAAATCCACACTCTCACAAGGCATAGAACCAAAATTTTAAAAAAACCACATGAATCCCAGCCAGATCACATTCCTCTTAATCACATTCCTGAAGCTGGAGGCTTCAACTAACAGAAATAAAATGATGAGCTTTAGCTAGAACTCAGACCCAGCCACCTCTGGACAGAGCACTCCAATAATCGTCCAGGCAAAAAGCATGAACAGCTGGTGCCTGCACTGATACTCAAGTCTTTATGGTTGCTTAACTTGAACACAGCAGGCACTTGTACAGAAAAATGGATCCAGATCAAGTGTGGCACTAACCCCAAGTTAATAAGCCCTCCTCAGGATGTAAGAAAGAGCAATGCACTACAGGCCATACAAGTGATTCTTCAAAAATCCACTCCACTTTGCATTTATGTCGCAGGACTGGAAGCAATTCCCTGATGCTGCCTAGCAGCTTTTAATTTCTTTTTATCCTCCAAAAAATCCATACTATCCAAGGTATTTAATGTAATAGTTGACAGTACATAAATCCTAATACCACTGGGCAGCATTTCTCTTACAGAAAGTAGCTACTTAGTTTATATTACAATGTAACATCACACATACTGATGAAGAAGATCCCTGAGCAAGACCAGTGACAAATGAGCCAGTCCCTTTTCACAACAGTTTACAAGCAAGACAGACAAAACTGAGAAGGAGAAGATGATGCACAACAGGAAAGTTGTTTCTCCAGGGTCAAACAGCACTGGAACAGAAGAAAGGACTGGTCTTGAAGCTTCTACTCCTGTTCCTTTTCCACTAGACTATTCTCACTAATCCAGATTATCAATTTCCATGCACTTTTCACAAGCATAAAAAAAGATACAGTTTACACCGCCTTTTGCTAAGTGCTGGCAGTAGTTGTACTTCTCAGACTCTCTGGCAGAAAGAATGCTGGAACACAGCTTTGTTGTGAGACAGAACCCGCAACTGAAGGGAAAGAAACTGAAACAGACCATTGAGCATAACAGTCAGGTGAAGAGTTAGAAGAGGAAAAGACAATTATAACATATGTCTTTCAAGTAATTCTAGATGAAGTCAGTTGAACAATCCCACAAGAGGCCACCTTTTAAGCTGGAATGGCTATACTGCTTTAAAAAAAAAGAACAATCAAAAGCAATGAAAGAAGTATTTTTTAATCTTCACTCACTTGAGGGAATGGCTCTGCTGATGCTAGTAGTACATTTTCTGGTTTTAAATCACAGTGCACAATATTCTTGAAGTGTAAATTCCTCAGAGCAACAAGTATCTACAAAAAGGAAATAATATTTTCAGAACTATTCAAGTGGACCAAAAGTCTCAACACTCATACACACTAAGCAATACACTAAGTTGCACCAACACAGTCTTAAAGAATTAACCAGTATATACTGTGCTACTGCTATTTTTTCCCAGCCTATCAAGACTTGGAACTAATGGGTTGGATTTCCCCCACCCCCCAACTCCTCCCTCTGTTTTGAACACTTACGGTTTTGACATGCATCTTTGGATGTCCATAATGTAATGTCTCGGGAAAGAAGGGCAAAATGATTTAACCTAATTAGCATTGAAAATTCTTTCCATGTTATTCAACTGTCACTAGGTGTGCAGCCCTCTGTGCTGCCTCTTTTAAATAACAATACAGAAAATGGCTTCTCCAAACTCCATTCTCATGTAGGGACAAAAGACAAATCTAGCCTTTCCTCAGCAGGTAGAGAGACTGAATGCCAACCTGAGTGACCATGAACTTAGTTATTCTTTCTGGAAGTCGACTTTTCTCACTGGAAAGAATCATCTCTAGCATATCCCCATGCAGCTTTTCCATCACCACAAAGACCCGTTCTGGGGTTTCAAACATACATTCCAGGTTCACAATCCCAGGATGGTGCAAATTCTAAAATAAAGTAGTACAGGTACATCACTAAAATAAAACAGTACGAAATATCCCGAATTACACAGAAATGTTGTACCTCAACCCAAAAAGTAGTGAACTGGAGAGTTAGAGATGAAAAAAAAAGATGTCTGAGGCCAAAAACTACCTTGAAACACAAATGTCAACCCACGACATATGCTGATTATCACTACTGAGACTAATTTGTTTTAACACAAATTATCCATAATGATTAATTTTACAATTGATACATTCGGTAGCTTAAGTACAGAACATGCAAGAATCACACTCAAATTGATGAGCCAGTAGTGGAAGATAGCCAAAAATAATAGTTTCCCGGTACCTGAGGGAGACAACATAGAGCCAAAGTACAGGTCATCAATGGGTTCCCTGTAGGGGGTAGATACCACTCCCAAATTATCAACTCTACCAAATACTCAGTAATTCCCGCTTCTCTAAGATTCCCTCTCACAAAAAGATTTACAAATCACACGCACGGATCTAGAACTCAGTTCAGAGCACTTACACACATTACAAAAATCTTATTAATGGCTTGAGACAAACTCGAATGTGATCCAAAAATACTTTTGTACCTGGAGAATGGCTACTTCATTACGAAGCTGACTTTCCTGCTTAGTTGGAAACCTCATCTTGTCAATGACTTTGATAGCCACATCTCTTCCAGTCTTCCTGTGTTTTCCTAAACAGAAAGTCAATGTCAGCCATCACGAGGCAGAAGCAGTTCATAGCTATAAGACATCACAGCACAAATCTTCGGAAACAAGTATATTTTGTATGAATGTACAATGTTACTATATTTACATTTAAAATTTCAATTGGTATAAGAGTAACAAGAAGTGATCAGCCTCAACAAGAGGATAGTTGATAAATTTAAACTGGTTACTACTCTGCTGTCAAGTATGCACATTGGCATTAGATATATTAGGGGAAGTTTTTGTTTGTGCAAGGGTCTTGCACATTATCAAGTAATACCTACTCCCACAGAATATTGCTTCTCCTGTAAAAAAAGAAAAAACTGCAACAAAACTATTCACAACAAATATGAAAAAGTATCTACAAGTCTTCTCCAGTGGTTTCATACTTTTATGGGCTCTACACAAACAGGAAATTAGATATAATACTCTATGGGAACATAGGGGTAATAATGTGCCATGAAGAACAACTTGTTAATGCCCAGGGGCAGACTGTTGTCATCAAAAAAGGCTCGAAAAGGTTGTGATAAGAAGAAAAATGTGTTGATAGCACCAAATGCTATTCCTTGCTGCAACCGGCATCAGCTACACGAAAAGCATTCCACAATACAGAGAGGATGTTTCAAGGGCCAAGTGAGTAGCTGTAAGTGCTTACCCAGCTTCTTCACTATTGCTGAACTGACTTCTGTCGCACTCACATCAGAGGTTAATACAAGACCTTGAAAATCTACGATATTTAATACTACACTAATACAGAACAGTAAGTCTGCACCAAAGGGAAAAATAGTCAGTATCTGCTCAGTGAAGGATTTAGAAGCCGTTTTAGGAAAAGGGGCGACACGGACAGCTACAGTGCAAGCGGCACAGGGGACTCGACTGGAACTGCTATGAGGAGCCCAGCTACTCCTCACTGACCACCCCCCTGCTGCTCTAACTGCAACCAACACACCTGCCTTACACATCATCATGAATAAAGGGTCAAAAGCAGGCTTATCTCCACTGGACAAAGTAAGGCAGTTAATGGAGACATCGTTCAAGATCCAAAAAGGTTTACAAGGTTACCAAATAGAAGTAACAATTGATGAGCAAAAAATAAATTTAAAAAATACTACATTACTGCTAAGGAAAGCCTATGCTGTATAATGGACTGTCACAGACAACAGCATAAAGCCAGAAGTCTTGAAAGAGAGAGAGGGAGCTTTGTCATTTTGTCCGTAACAAATCAGCAATTTTTAGGCAAAATATTAGAAATAACAGCACCCAGCTACAATTTAAACAAAAACCTAGATTCAGTGAACGTGATTCTGGCTCCACTAGGCATCAAATTATATTGAAGTGTAGCAGAAATACCATCAACTACAAACTAGGTGCAAAACCCAGAAGACAGATGTTAGGTTGCAAAAGAATGTAAAGCAAAACCACCAAGCTAACAAAACACTTAACTATAGAAGCTAGACTAGAGCTAAAAATTGAACACAAAGAAAGAGTAACAAAAAAGCAGCTTGAAAATTCTTTTTCCTAAGTAAAACACAATCAACCAGGTTTCAGGACAAGTTTTACATCAGTAAGAAACTGTAAAGGAATACTATTTTTTTCTGTCTCCATTTTTCAGACCCCTCCAAACTAACCAGAATAGGCAGAGGGATTGTTCTCACTGAAAGAAACAGGAGTTGGATATCAATATCCTGTAAACTCATTGATTTACAACTCATAAATCTTTGTCCAAAGTAGAGGACATTAAAAAAAAAAAACCTACAACAATGTAAGCAACTTAATTTTACCTTCATTTCTTTAAATAAAAGCTTCTGTTACCATTATTTCCGTAAGTCTACACAGGTGGGAGAAGCCAATATTAGAAGTTAGCAGGTCGAGTCTCCCAAAACACCAGCAACAACTAAGTAGTTTGCAGAGCCAGGAAAAGAATATTCTTTTATAGTATCTTTTCTTGCTCTTTCAGCTTGTGATTTTATCTCAAGAAATTGAGTATGCACATCCCATATGTTTTAAGACATCTTTAAGTGAAAAGATTTAATGTAATAAAAGCCTTTTGTAAGTATTTATTATGTTTAGGAACACTGAATCATGAAAAATACCAAGTTGAGATTTACCTAAAAGGCAATTTAGGAGAGTACATATAGAAATAAAAACAAAACATTCAACTACTGTCTGCATTTGTGCACACTCTATTCATAAGAGAGGGAGCACACTTTGATTCGCCCTCTGCTTTAAGAAATACAAGGAGAAAAAAAAAAGACATCTTGAGTGATGTAAAACCAGACCATCAAACTGCATTTCCATCCAGCAGTTCAGAAGTAATAGAGAAAAGTATAACTACACAATTGACACACAGAAAAACTGTAGCCACAATACTTCCTGACTAGAAAAACAACATGATAAAAGCAGAAAGTTTACCACTTTTAAATCATTAGTTATCACTTTTATTTTCTTTCCAGATTTATGATGTGTGATTTTCTCAACACTTGAGATACAACACATAGGATTAAAAAAAAAAGAGAAAAAAAAAAACAGGGAAACAGTTTATATGAAGCATTTTTAGTACTACTTCTTTTTGTTATTATGTACTATTAACAAGTTATATGTTGCAATAGAATTTTTTAAAAACCAGAAGCGTACAACTACATTTGAAACCTAAAACTTAGACCTCTTGACAAAGAATTCCTTCCTCTACTTTATCCTGCTGATAGAAATTTTTAGTGGAACTGTTTGCATAAAACATGTCAATAATATGTTTCCATAAACAGTCAAAGCACAAACTAAAATATGTATTTTTCCAATTGCTTTTGGCCAAATTTTTTGGCCTGTTTATATATGAGATACAAACAAGTATAACTGACAGGCTCCTCAAATACATGAGTTCTAATAATGTCTAATACAGACAACAGTGTTAGAATTTGCAATTAAAAATTGCAAATTATAAGAAATACTGTACATAAAACTGCAGAGAGAAACAGTAAAGTAATCAAAAAAAAACTTTTAACAAGATAAACTAGATAATCTAGACATTCTAGATACAGATAAGTAAATATGAACAGACTAATTATATCAAGCAGACAGACATTCTACCTTAATAAATGCATAATGGAATCTAATGTAATTTACCTCCATATACAATACCGAACTGACCAGAACCCAACACTTCATCAGCAAATATTTGGTACACAGAGCTGATATCCTAATGCAAGAAAAAAAAAAAGAAATCACAAATATCAGGAATAATCAAAATGTTCATGAGCATAGTAGCTGTGCCTAAGTTGTATTTACATTTTACACTTATCAAACTGTGTAAAGTGTGCCATCATCACCCTGAAGGGAATGGAAAAACACAACAGACTTCCTGAAGAGGATCCACTTAGCTGAGCTGCAAGCAGGAACATATGTTCATATAAACTGCCAGCTGTGCCAGGTAAGTAGATTACTTCCTGTATATAACACACACTTTTGAAGATACTATACTCTGGTGTTGTTTTCTCATACAGACACTGTTAATATCAATTACTTTGTAATATCCAGGTAAATAAACACCATTACATTATATATACAATAACTATGACTCACCACATTCTCCTGAACCTGGCAATTTGAAACGGAGATGCTTAGAGATAACTCTTCTGCAAAAATGAAGATATAACTGAGTAAGTTAATAGAATGGGTAGAGTTTTTCTAGTAAAAAGGGGAAAAAAAACGAAAACAGAAAAAACCCTTAACTGACTTCTAACCCAGTCATGGTGAAACAATTTTTATTGATTTTCTGCAGAAACATCATACCCTGGAACTCAAATTTCACTGATTTAAATAAACAACCCTGGGAGTTTTGCTGGGATTCTCTGTTTTTGTCATATCACTGATGACAAAAATAGTAGAATGCTACCAGTATATACACAACAGAGAGCTGGAGAACCTAAAACAATAGTGATGTGGCAATTGTATCAGAGTTCATGTAACTTCTAAGAATTCTGGTAGTAACATAGAAAAGTACAGGGAAAGGGACTGGGTAGACAGAGTCCAATGAACGTGGTTACTAATTTTCTGTGGCATCAAGATATACAGAATTGATGCATAAGAAAAGGAAACAAATTAAGCAAAGCAAGTAACAGAAGACATGATAATTAAAAAAGCAATAAAATCCATAATATAAACAATCTTTGTTTCATGGATAAACTAGAGAAGCGTATCAATCTTTGGAATATAGGAGTACATCTGGGAAGTATAATCTGCAAGTAAGACCACCAGATAAAGATACCAAATTTTTCAGCCTCCAGCAGATGTTGACATGAAGTTTTCCTTAGAGGAATAACCCTATGATGCATAGACAAGAAGAGATGCATCAAGGAAGGCAGAAAATGCCTTTTTACTTTGACTTCCAAGACAGAGGTAAAGCATGCCAGAAATGGACACCTATCATTTTTTTTCGGAAGTTAACATAACAAATGTGGAACAAATTCACATACAAGCTGGATAGAAGATACAGTATAGATTTACTAGCACTCTGAAGAGTGCAGCCTTGGCTTTAAAAATACAATTTTAGAGAACAAAGAAAACATCTGTATCTGAGGGAAAAGAAGGCAGCAGACAAAAGAGTTACTAAGGTCAACACAAACTGCAGCAAGGTTGAAACAAAGTAAGTAGAAAACAAAGACACAGTTTTTGAAACTGTTTAAAGAGAACACATTGAACCCTTCTCTGCAGATGGCTACAGAACACAGTATCTGGTAGGTAGAGATTGTATTACTCCTTCCAAATGAATCCATTTGTCTAGTGCTTGAAAGGCCTAAGAATAAGGCTGAAAAATTCCAAAGAAATCAGTAATGCCAGGATTCAATATGTAAGCTATACCAGGTAACAGCTTACTGATATTCTCTCTCTCATTTCAGCTCAGAAACATCCCACAAAGAAACATCCCACCCCAACCGCCTCTAGGTACAAGCTCAGAACAGACTCTTTCCATGGGTCAGACCGGAAGGAAATACATCTTCGTTTCTACCCACTTTCCAGCTAGAATGTGGTATAAACTGACCAGACAAAATGTCTGATGGACATTTTGACATTGCTGCTGCAAGTATTTCAAGCACTAGCAATGTATACCTCCTCTTTTGGTCTTTTTATTTAAAATAGCATATTTGAGGCTTTGGGGGGTTTATCTTTTAACTAAAAGACTAACTTTTCTTAAAGGGTCCTGGGATAGATTTCATGGCTCACAGTGTGCAGGAAGGAGAGGGATGAACAGACATTTTGTGGGTTCTTCAGAGTTTAAGAAACAATGCTGATGAGTTGTCTAAGAATATGGGAATGCCATTCCACAAGTCATAGTAGTTTCTTACACTCCTACAGTCCTAAAGATGCTGAAATATTTACTCTCTGTATCTACCCCTGCAGCTCTATTCCCTATCACTGTCAAGTGGGGTATTACTTATATCTGCAAAAACTTTGATTTTGGAAAAAGCAACTGTCTTTGCAAGTCTCAGCAACAGTAACCCTTAGGTTCTAGGAGAAAAAAAAAAAAAAAAAAAGAGCTTTGGTGCATACATATTTGGAACTAAAAATTTCGTATCAAAAGTGGCATTTTACATACGTATAAGGCCAGTCATGAGGTACCATCCTACATGTATGTTTCTTCGCTGTAATTACATACAGATACCAGTACTGGCATTTCACAGTTTACCGTTTCAGACCATGGATGCATTTTTAGAAAAAGCCTTTATCTCAGATTAACATTTACACATTCTTAAGTGTTGCTGATGCAGAATAACCAAATATCAGACACAAGAAACTAATCTCAGAACCTCCTGCGAAAGAAAATGTCACTAAAAGAATAAGGAGTAGCTGGAAGATGAAAGAAAACTAAAGAATAAAAGCATAAATCTCAGTACAGAATACGAATGAACATCATTGCAAAAAATAAGATGTCTGAAGAGACAAAACACAATACATTGTTTAGTGGAGCCTTTATAATGAATATGATCATATGCCAGAGAAAGAAAGGGAGGACAGGTGCATAAAAGGAAGAATGGGGTACTTTTTTATTACTACCCACAGCTCAGCAAAAGCTCTTTCCATCACTGGCAGTATTTAGATTGCATCACTAACTCCTCCTCTTCTCCTTACCTGCTGACACTTCACAGATTTTAAAAAAAATACATAGGGGATAACATCAAAAAGCATGCAAATTTAGTCCTTCAGTTTATATATATTTTTTTAAAGTATATTAGACATTTCTAAACTATGGTCCCTTTTTACATCCAGCAACTATGCATGAGTTCTTAATGTTCTTACAATAAAGCTCTGCAATATGCATTCATATCGTAAATCTGATTCTTAACTTCTACTTACTGTTTCAACACACTAAAGCATTTACCCACCCTCCCCAAACCCGAGTGCAGCTCTTTAGGAAGTTGCAGAAAATTATGCACCCAATTCAACAGAGAACAGACAGACAATACTTCACTCTAAATAAGCCCTTTTCTGAAAGGAATCTCTACCATTAACAGCTTCAGAATATGAATAATAGTGCCTTGTCTCCCTGCTTACTGTGATCTTTTCCTTGTCCTGCGGCAGTGCAAATGCTAGCTTGAGGAGTGACTGGCATCAAAGCCTGACGAATGGCTTTCTCCCAGCCCTGAGCTACATCAAGTCCAACTCCAGTGGCAGCAAGAACAGGACTGTGATGACTGCTGCCATTGTTTTCGCCAACAAAGTACACCATCGTGTCAGTGATGATCTCAAAACAGTATGGGTTGCTGCCCTGCACCACGTTTGAAAAATCTCGAGGCTGAGTCACCTGGAGAATTTCTGAAAGTGGAATCTCCTGAAGAAAAATATTAAAGATTAAAAAACGAAAATGCACATAATATTTTAATATACTGATATTCAAAGCTTAAAAGCGTTTGCAAAGAAATAAAAGCAAGTATGTCAAAATACCATAACCAAAACATCAAGCTTTACAACTAATGTCAAACTGCACATGGCCATTTCCCAGCCATAGTTTCCCAAATTCCTCTATACAAGCCTAGAGAGACTTTCAGCCCCATCACAGTTCTCTCTATACAACTACTATTATCTACTCAGATAAACTGCATTTATATTAGGCATGACACATGCCCCACCACATACAAATGATGCACAACTCTAGAATGACCTTTTTCCCCCCTGTAGTTTATATAGCTTAGCTAGAGAAGAACATGACAGGAAAGAAGTGAAAGACGACAACATTAAGAAGAGGACATTGTTATATAAGCTCATCAATAAGTGCTGCTTCACGTATCTGAATCGGGTTTAGTAAAGATTCTCTTTCATATAGATCTTAACAACTTCTACCAAACTCCTCTACCTTGCCAGTTTAAGATCATGGTACAAGCAGTACTAGCGAACAGATCTGAAGGAAGAAATGGTTGCAAGTTCACACTAGCTGGAGGAGGACATTCCACACACATGGGAAGGTGTACGGGTGCACGTCGCGTGCAAGAGTAGTGAACAGGCAGGTGAACACCAGGTTGGCATTAGGGGTTAAGAGACAGTAGCTGATTAAGATGAAGAGCAAATAAACATAAAGACAACAACTGTGAATTATTCTAACAGCAAAGACAAATAACCTGAGATTTAAGCAGTTTAAAAAAAAGGGGGGGCAAGTCAAAGGACTAAAAGCAGTGACATAACGGAGCAACAAGCAAGGAACATATTTTACCAGCTGTGTTTTGAATGCACAAGGCAATACAAGTATCAGGGAGGTCTGAGGAGACTGCATTGGTCAAGATAGGGATGAAAAGGATCTGGGCAAGTTTAGCTGGGTGTACAGAGAAAAGGCTTGATCTTAGAGATGTTATAAAGGAAGAAGCTGCAAGATTTGGACCCCCACCTAAATGTGTAAGACAAGAAAGAAAAAATCCTGTTTATACATTGGAATACATTGTCTGAATATTCCACTATTGAACACATTACTATATTAACAATATACTAAACTCAGCAAGAAGTTTCATTTACATAATGCCATGCTGCACAGTAAATTTTCCTCTAAACCTTGATTCCAACTTTCAGTTGTACAGTTGGGAATAATTTAATTTTGGGAACCCGAAATAGAATACACAAGCATGCAAACTTTTAGTCATTACTTTTAGAAGACAAAAATCCTAGCCTTCTGTAGGCTGCTGGCCAAACAATTCTCTGATAATTGTGAAGAAAGTTTCTCATGCTAAGCAGTTCAGAACAGTACACATAAAAGGTAAGGAGAGACCTACTCAAAGGAATTAGAACAGGAGCTGCAAGCAACTTCTCAGAGTTAGTCTCAGTCCTTCTCACTTACAAGCTTTGGCCAACAATTAACCTGTCACAGTTTTGATTAAAAAAAGATGGGAAAACGGAGATAATAGTTACACTGCTCAGAAGTAGATTTCAGACCTATAAAGCACTGAGTAAATCAAGTGCAATGTAATTATTATTCATCATTAATTACCTTGTAATATTTTGTTCCAGATTCATTTTGAAATAGTGTGAGGCATTTGCTGTCCAATCTCCAATAATGTCTTTTTCTCTACAGAACACACAGCACAATAACGTAAGAAATAAAACACTGGTATGGCAATTGTTACCCAATTATTTGAATGAGAAATCTTTTAAATGAGTAAGATAATCAACTAACATCACTCTACAGTCACATCTTACACTAGACACATGAAAATATACACTTTGGGAATAAAGATTGTTTTTTTAAACTCAAGAAGAGGCTCATAAAATTATTTCCACAAACCAGGAAAAAATACAACTTTGCCTTATAGTAAACTGCTGTTGTCACTGCTATATTTCTTACAGGAAAACTGCTTACCTACACAGGTTTCACTCCATGTGCTCACAAAACCTGAACTATTTTAATTTAATAATAACTGTGGGAGTCATGCTCTCTCCTTCTGTGCCCTCACACCAACATCATAAGGGTTCAAGGACTGAGCAAGCTTAACAAGTCCTTAATTTGTCAACACAGAATTTTAGAAGGTCAAGCACACACTGGTAAGGCAGATTATGAGATTCAAGTGAACAAAATATCTTGGGGAGGGTGGAGAGGGATAAAAATCAAGACAGACTAATAGCCATTTTCTGGAAGTCTGCACCAATGAGAAATACTGTCTCCACTAAAAAGTAATAAGAATAAGCTGTGGCGCATAACTGTCTTGTAATTTTAAGCAAAGGATCATCCCCCAAAACAAAGAAGCTTTTAGAAAGCTAATACAACTGCATGAATCTAACTTACTTTGCTTGCACCATGCTCATATAGTTAGAAACCCATTTGCATTTTTCTGTGACAAAAATCCAAGACTCTTAACTCTGGTCTAGGACAACAGTAGTTTGAAACATAAAACAGCAGCATTTAAATCATTTCAATCATGGGGAAGCTAAGACTACGTGTAGGAGTTAAACAAAGAAAGCCAGGCCATGAATTAAGTAAATGGAATTCCCAGCCAGCACTGAATGGAAACCGCGGGAAAGCAGAAGGGTGAACCCATCCTTTGGACATATATGCTCTTTACTAAATGATGAACCAGGGAAGACTTTGGAGGAGGGGAATTAAGAAACAGGTTGGTAACTCAGGGATTCAAAATCAGCCCGTACCATATTCTGAAAAAGAATGGGCTCAGAGTGAGGAAAAGAATACAGGTGAGTATACAGAAACTTCTTATTATAAACAGTGAAACATTTGGTTATCCAGGGTCAGCAAGTATACAGATAACGCTGTTAAAATGAACCTCTTTGAAACTGACAGAAAGCCCAAGTTTTTTCAGGAATAGGAAACAGTCTGACGTTGCCAAGAGCAGAATGGACAAAGGAAATCGCTGATAGTCTCCTCCCATTAGGAAGCCCTATGAGATCTTGCTAGACTGAAGGTATCTTGCTTTGGGGCAGAATACTCTACTTCATTTGAATGGCCTCTCTTGGTAGATGACATCTAGACAGCAGCCAGACTGACAGATGGAAACAAATCAAACTAAGAAGTACAAGCTGATCACCGTGTTACAAGGAGGTCCAATAAAGTCCATAGAAAAACGTACTGGCTGTACTGAAAGATTAAATCAGAGCCAGATACCAGGTCCACCCCAAACACTGCTAGAACTATTCATCCTCGTCTACTACCTGGCCTTAGTTTTTCCATAGCAGCTGATGATAACTGTGTCTGTTAAGTAGCCTTGGCTGGAATCTCATTTGATATATGCCAGATACTTATTTTGGTTTGTGATTCATCTAGATATTCGAAAACTGTACTTTAAAGAAATTTTTTATAAGGCAGTTTCTGACAGACCACTTGCAGTTGTCCGTTTAGCTGACAATCAGAAAAAGTAAAAATACTACAGTAACCTGAGCTGACTAGTATCACTCCTCAGCTTGATTTCAACATAACTTAAATAACTTTTCTTCTCTAAATTCCTAAAGCCCCCTTCAATCAGACTCCTGCATAGAGACAAAGAATGCAAAGGAATTTATGCTGACTTTCATGAACAGTCTGAATAAAACACATTGTGTTTCACAAGAACTGGGAACTTCTTGACTTTATCCTTTTCATTCACCTACCAAAAGACAAGAGGATTCACTCCTTCCCATCAGACAACTCTAAGGGACCCAGCTGTTCTTCCTTATCTTCCCCCTCAACACGCAAAATCAAAGACCTTGCCTAAGAAGGTTCAATTCGGAGATCATTGTTGGTAGCATTGAAAACAAACAAGGTAGTCTTTTTGGAGGATGCTTGCATACCCAAGGACATACAGTCAAGGAATAGT
This sequence comes from Arenaria interpres, assembly GCA_013399435.1. Classification (NCBI taxonomy): domain Eukaryota; kingdom Metazoa; phylum Chordata; class Aves; order Charadriiformes; family Scolopacidae; genus Arenaria; species Arenaria interpres. The sequence continues at coordinate 167,809 of VXAK01022970.1, forward strand.
GAGTTTGAGGGAGGGCGGTGTTCCATAATGCTTACTTTTAGATAGAGTGAATTGCTAGAGGAATGAAGGGATACCATATCTACACATCAATATTTACAAACACCTGGATCATTAGAATAACAGTATCAACCATTTCAGTACTCATCATTTTTATAATTATTTCCAGCTTTTCATGTAGTTGAACAAAAATACTGATACAAACGGTTAGTTCAACTGCTAAACAGAAAGAAGACATAAGCAATTATTCCAAATTATTAACTCAAGGAAGCTGAAATCTTAAACATGCAATTCATTTGGGGTAATTTAGAGATGGTTCTCCTTCTTAAAAGGGAGAAGCAAAAGTACTGTTGAATCACCATATGAAGAATTCTGAATATAGTTTCTCCTTTACACCAGTTTTCTCTATAATTAATATAATGGCTAAGTTCTTTCAAATGATACTGTAAATCAGAATATCTAAATAAAAGTAATAAAATACAATGGTTTAGAGAAATAATTTAACTTAATGTAGGAAGAAACTGAAGTCACTGACCAGATTGTCTCTACTAGTATAGTGGACCATCCATCCTTCCTTCACCATTGTACTGCTCTTCCTCTTTGTGTGCTTGATTGACTGTACAACTCTCATGAGAGGAATATTATTGCTTGTTGAAGGACTTAAAAAATAAAAATAAAAAATGATAGAACAGTTAGTACTTAACAAGTTAAAATACAACAGTACTGCCATTATACTGGTACTACACATTTAGCCCATAATTTTCAGGAACGGGCACTTTTTCTTCCCATACAAATTATTTCATTGATATATGAAATTGTTAAGGGATCTGAGCTCTCACTAGCTCTCCTAGTGCAAGTACTGCAGTACTCCATGGAACACAGATGAAACACACTGGAATGAGGACACCTACAGAAATCATTCTCCATCAAAAATTAGGTAAGACTGCTGGTCTTAATGCAGCGTAAAAATATAATTAACATCAGCATTACTATTATTTTCTCTTGTCTCTGTAAGTTGACTATGTTACTTCCTCATATTATTATTACACTAATAAAGGTCCTTATCGAAGTGTACTTTCAATTTATGAAAATATCAACAGGGGTGTGTTAATTCAAAATCACAGCTGCACTGAAAAGTTTTATCAATGCTCAGGGATATTAACTGTCCTGCAGACAAAGATCTGACAATCTCTTAATGTTCTGACAGAGTCATTAGTTAAATGTAGAGGTTTTAATAGCGCTGAAGATGGAGTGAACCACTAAGTTGCCTGCTTAACAACAGAGCTCCTACCTGTGGCTCTAACAGAAACATCTGTAAACACACAAAGTCACATGGCACATTCAAAACCAAAAATGTAAGGATGCTTTAATACAGCACACAGATACAGAACTGGCTGCCACAGGATGCTGTACATGACAAAAAACTTTAATTGCTTCAAGCACAATTAAAAATAAATGGAAAAATGCTACATAGAGGTGGAACACAGAAAAGATGCTACTTTGAACTCAGGCTTGAGCTATAAATCAGTGAAAGTTGAGAAGGTATCACTATATTTTCTTCCCTGCTTATTTGCTATTAAGCACTGAGCTAAAATGACCTTTGGTTTGACCTAATACAACTGCTCTTACGGTACTAAGAATGACTTAAGAAAATCAGAATGACACTATTCAGAATAATACAGAATGTAAAGAGACCAGACTTGATTAAAGGAGCTATGTAACAGTCACCACACAGAAGACTTCAGAAAAATAACATTCAAGTTAAAAAACCCAAAACTTTCTTCTAAAATGCATGTAAACTATGATGTAAATACTAAAATATCAAGTAATTCCTTATAAATCAACACATGTATAAGAGTAACTAATTGAGGCTAAAGTTACGAAGATCTTAGTCATGTCTTAGCCATGTTAAGCCAAGACATAAATTTTATCATGTTTTGTTTTAATCTGGCTTTATTTCTTTAGTAACAGTCATAGCACAGCATCTTTTCCAATTAGAAGAGACTGCATTATTTTATGTTTCAGATTTGCTTGCGACAGGATAACTTTACAAAGGATTTTCAAGTTAAAAAACAGAAATGAGAAAATGACACTTTAAGCAGTAAAACTGGACTAATAAGCCTTCTACTCGGTTTTACTTCGCAATATTGAGAAAAGTACATCCAGAGCAAAGAAATCCTCCTTCTGACTTACCTGATGGTTTTGACAGCTTCCTCATCTTTGTCTACATCGAGGTCAGATGGATCCATAAAGAAGATTTTGTCCTCTGGAGGAGAAGGCTCTTCAGCATCATCTAGACCCCGACTACCATCACTGTTCATTTCACTACTATCAACTTCCATTGGCATGTCCAAGTCCTGGCCTGGGCTAGCAGGTTCTGAAAGCAACACAGGATTCAGACATTATTTCAAATACACAATTGGAAAAAAAAAAAAAAACCCACAAAAAAACCCCAACCACCACAAAACAACAAACCCAAAACAAAGAAAACCCAAAGAACTCCAACAAATTTCTTCTTCAGTTCACATTTATGCAAGTAAACATAAAAGCACAATAAAAATATACAAAATCCTCAAGTTTTTGCTAATGCAGAGTGTGCTAATAAATATTATCAATTTGTCTTTGCTAAACACCAAAGCAAGAGAGACCCAACCAAAACAAGAATCATATTGAAAGAAATGGGAGTGAAAAGCTCAAGGTCTAAACCTAAATCTCATTAAGTAATTCTGTTCCACAAGTAATCAGTACAGAGTAACCTTTTGATGGCTAGAGATGACCCAGAGAATTATTCCTGTGCAAATGAAATTCTCCTTCAACAGAAACCCCGCTCTGTTCTCCCTGCCCTTGTGGCCCATAATAGCACAAAGTAAGAGAGAAAAAAGGGGCTGTGGTATTGCAGGAAAAGAGAAAAGCAGAACAGATCTTAGTCGCATCTGACTGCTGGCAGAAGTTTAAAGTTTCCAAAAGCTCTACAACTTCCACCTTAGAAAACTAAGAAATAAGACATACTAATAACTTCACCTGTTTGGGGCTTTTTTTGGTTTGTTTTGGTTTTTTTGTCTGAACAGACCTCAATTTAAGGGTTGGAGAAAGAACAAAAAAAAAAATAAACTACTCCTGTGTCCACAGAAGAATTGTCTGAAACTGTAGTTCCCAAAATATGTGCTCTAGCACTTTAGCATCTCAAGGGTGGTGAAAACAGGCAGCAGCCAACATGTTGCACGTTTTTGTTCATGGCCACCAATCTCATGACCCAGGCAGGAGCCTTGGAGCTGGAGAAGGCAGACATGAATTAATGGGATATACTGTGCAATGGCAAAGGACTCACTGGCTAAGAGGGTTGCTGCCCAGGCCTCTGAATCAGATTGTACAGCTTGGTGTGATCTGCTGCATGTCATCAATTTTATTCCCCTCAAAAATATACATGACAAAGATCAAGATTTTGGGCAACACAATCACAGAATGGTTGAAGCTGGAGGGGACCTCTGGAGGTCATCTGGTCCAACATTCCTCCAGCCTGTCGAAGTCCCTCTGGATGGCAGCACAAGCCTCTGGCATATCAGCCATTCCCCCCAGGCATCAGCAAACTTGCTGAGGGTACACTCTGCCTCATCATCCAGATCATTAATGAAGATGTTTAACAGGACTGGACCCAGTACTGGCCCCTGAGGTACACTGCTAGTTACCAGCCTCCAACTAGACCTCACACCACTGATCACCACCCTCTAGGCCCATCCATTCAAACCAGCTTTCAATTCACCTCACTGTCTGCTCATCCATCCCATGTTTCATCAGCTTAACACTGGTCTAAAACTTACAAGAATAAGACTCAATGTTCTTCCACATACTGTTCCCTACCTTCCCCTTCCAACTCCGTAAGGTCTATTCAGGAAATAGTCCTGCTTAACTAAGGTTTCAAAAAAATTAAGAGTGGGGTTTTTTGTTTTGTTTTGGCTTGTTTTTTTCCTCTTCTCTTTTACCTCAAACTGCTGGACTAATTCTGGTCACTGAAAATCACGGATATGAGAAAGTCACAAAAAATGGTACTTGTCTTCAGATACTAACATTTCAAAATATATATTTCATGCTGAATAATGAGCAGACTGATCGCAACAGATGTTTAATTTTTGTATATTGAGAGGACTCTTGGGGGTTTTATTTTCCTTGAAGAATCTCAGTTAAAGCATACTGCATTTGCCAGGACTGATTACGTAAAATTAACGTCACCAGAGTATAAGCTTTACACTGAATCTTTAATTGTCAGTGATCTCATGTGAAAAAACTGTTAAGATAAAAAGACATAAAACATTCAAAGATGAGGGAATAAAAAGCTAATGCATCTTGTTAAGTCTCCAAAGATCTGTCAGCATTTGAAAGCATGTTTCTCATCTTACCTCCATTGAAAATCACCTCTCCAAGACAGTCTCTAGGTACTTTAGATGCACAGCGTTTGTGACAGTTGAATCTGCAATCTACAACAGAAAATAAACAAGCCCATGATACCAGAATCTTACTCCTACTCAGACACTAACATTCTACTACTCACTAGTTCCATCACAAGCTTCAGTTCAGATTCATACATTTGCAAGTAACCGAAGACAGCACCAATGAGATCATCTCCAGAAGGAAATTAACAATCTTGTCCTGATGTCACACGTTGATTTGCCCCACCGCTATTTATTACGTTAGCACTTCCCCTTGCAGTACAAAATAGTTTTCTACTTCTCTAGCTTTCTCTGTAGTTATTTTTTCCATTATGATGTAATTTTTCCCATCCTCTCAACTGTTCCACACCCTTTTTTTTAATTGCTATATGATTTAAATGTCTCATCTCTACCATTTTTCCCCACCTGCTGCCTAAGACTTGCAGCCACCAGACCAGAATCACACACCTGTATCACAGAGCAAATATGCTCTGCAGTAGATCCCAAAGTCCCCTATCATTCAGATTACAGATTTGCCTGAAACTGAAGTTCGATTTCTCCCTGCTGACATAGGGCAGATGGAATAACGTTATGTCCAGATCTAACCTAGCATGGAGATGGAATCTAACCTAGATGTGTGCCATTTCCGCATCCAAGATATCAGATGCAGCCTCCTGAACCAATCCAGCACACATCATTAGTGGTATTCACAGGAATTTCCTTCATTAGCAACATCACTGTAATTTTCAATGCTGAATCAACATCATGAACTTTAAAACTCCCTACCACCCCTGCAACTGTTTTCAAACTGATAATTTAGCCTGTTTCTGCTGTCCAAAGAAAGCTCATTGTGCTTTCCTTTTGAATCCAGACAAGAGAAAAATCCTAATCTCCACATTTTAGTAGCAGAGAAGCCAAACCCTGGAGCAAAATGCAATCCTGTTCAGCTTCTGAGTGCCTACAAGGAAGCATCCTAGGAGACCAATCAGCTGTGCTTTCTATAGTGACACTTTCAGTCCGTATTATGGAATATGGTTACTTCACTAGTTTGAAGGGAGCTGGAAGAAACAGATGTTTCAGATCCTACCTAGAAAGACCAAGAGTGAGTCAATCCTCATCAATTAAACTTCGTCCAGAAACATTCTTGAGTACTGTAATGCCACTCTTAGTCTAGTAACCAGTTACAAACACCCCCTAGCATGCTTCTGGCTCACAGCATTAGCACAATCTCAAACAGTTCCTAGGTGTAGTTCATAAGTCAGAGCATCCCATTAAATTGTTCCCAACAGGCAGTCTGCATACAACTACCTGAGCTAGGATGCTAAGAACACTCGTTCATGAGCACAGGTCATTTGGGCCCAGTTTACCTCAGCATCCAGGAATTTTCCTTGGCACATTTAACTTATTTCTACAGATATAGCCTTAGCATCCCCAAGATCATCCTCAGAGTCCAAGTAGAAGCCTGGATAAATTCAAGAAATCCAGGGCTCTTACAGGTACTCAGGAACATGGGACTGCTGAAAGACCACAAGCTTTGGGAATGTGCACAAGGAAATTGGTGGGAAACCTTAACAATCCGTAGGAGAAAGCAGTATGAAAATAATTTGATTGTTTGATATCAATTCCTGATATATTAAAAACACGTATAGGATCATACCACATAACTGGAGACCTATTTAGACACTTATTTCTGTCCTGGGAGCATACATAATGTTTCTCTAGTCTTGTCTTCCTAGGTGCTATCATTCACTTTCCAAAACTTATGTGGTAGCCCCATTTGTTCAGCTGGATATACAGTCACAATAACTGTATATGGTCAGTAGCACCTGGATGTTAAAACTGCAAAGCATCTTTTCCAGGCTTCATTATTTATGTATTACATGTATCCAAGAGGCACGCTGACTAGAAAAAAATAAATCAAAACCAGCTCAGGATGCAGACTTCAGAGTACAAAGACTGCAAAGTATTAAAAACTGAAATGAAAGATAAAACTACTTCCTTACTTACATGAGACAATAGTATTTTTAGTCAAAAGAAAGTTAATGCAGCTATAAGCTCACAATTTTTGCTCTCTACTACTAAAGGAAATTGAAAATGCATTAAGTGACCTCTTTCAAAATGTTGATTGACCTTTGGTACTCATGTTTGACAAACTCACATGAGAGCAATGGAAAGTCATTTCCATATTAATGTTTAGGATTCATCACTACGGTTTTCTTTCCTGCAACAAAGCTGACAGATCTGCACTATCCAGCAATAAAAAGCCAGAAGAAGAGCACAATATCATAGCTATGCCCTGGGAACTGCGTAAAAGAATCTGAGAACTGAAGTCAAGTATCTTAACATATGCTAAATAAAAACCATGTAGCTGATGAAGCCTAAGCTAGTTCAGGAAAGACACCTACCTGTATAAATTTTTTCCAAAAGCCAATGATCGGTATTCTATACCAGCATAATATAATGAAAACCCACAATTTCTTTAATGATGAGTCAAGAAGGCAGAGGGAACTGAACAGAGGGAAGTATTTTCCACTAATATTAATTTAGAATTATCCTTATAGAATTAAGGGGTTTCCAATCTACATGTGATTAAATCTTATTTTTCATAGAATATGTGCAATGCAGTCTACTGAAATTAAAATGAGGGCTGCTGTAATCATGTCCAAAATTTGCCATTTTTCAAAAATTATATTGCCCCATTTTGCAGTATACAACTTACCAGCAATTAAAACATAAGTTGAAATCAGTTTTAAATACAAGACCTTCACCAAAATTTATTGCTGCAGCCAAAAATTAAATGTTTACCTTTACACTGCATTCCTTGGCGAAAAAGGCCCTTGAGCAGCCGTTTGCAATACTGGCATATGGTGGGACGAGTGTAAGAGTGAACAGCAAAGGTGTGCGGAACCTTCACTCTGCACAGCACCATCTTCTCCATCCAGATGGGACGGCCGCTCCAGGAGGGAATCCTCTTACTAGGTTCTGGGCAGCAGCGCTAGAATAAAGAAGGTATACACAATTTTCACCAAAACAGTGTTATTTTAGAAAAAAGAAATAATTTTTTAAAATAAATAAATAAACATCAGCAGAGCTGGGAGGGATGTGTTGGCTCAGAAGGTGACTGGGTAAGAAAGAAACCAGCCAAAAACCTTTAAAAGGAGATTCTGGTACTGTAAAACAAAACCAAAAAAACACCAGATGAAAAAGTCTTGCAGAGAGCAGGAAAGTATGTATGAATCTTTACTAAGATTCATACTAATCTAAAATGCTAAAAATTCACTCATGACTTTTTTTAAGCAACCTGGCAAGGTTCACAGATAGCACATACAGACCCCAATGCAGGGGATAAAATGGAAAACACTGGAGGCAGGCAAACAAAAATCTAATCATTACCCCAAGCTATCACTTCCAAAAAGCAGAGTACAGCATACCTGGATAGCTCACTAAGTTAAGCAAAAAAATTTAGAAAATTAAAAAATAATTTTGGAAATTAAATCCACAAAGAAATCTTTGAAATGAAATTAAAACAAAAACTTCAGCAATTAAAACCAAAAAGGCATTGAGTATCACACTAAACATTCAGCAGATAAATTTACAGTTACGTACATCTGCAGAAAATTCTAAACGAACATGGCACTGTACATCTGACCTGAAGTATTTTAAGACTGCTGAAAGATGAACTGAAAATATGATATTATTGAACATCTAAGCCAAGTAATCAAAATCAGACAGCAAAGAAGAGCTGTCAAAGAGGTACTAAATAAGCATGTACAATTCAAAGTTAAATTCCACGATAAGAGAAATGTTTACAACTCTATGTTCACTGCATAAATCTTACCAATAGTTACAAACATAAAAATAAATATTTTTCATGACTCAAGACCAGGCTTTGTAGCCTCTAGCTAAGAAACACTATGTTCTTGAACTAGACAGTCTATACAATTTACATCTTAAACTATAGTTAAAAGGTAAGAATTGTTACAATGTAAAGTAATAGAATTAGGTAAGTAGGAAAAACTAAGTGTCAAAAGCACTGCTTTTGCCCCACTGTGAAAGCAGCAACAAAAAAACGGATCTAATCACTGCCTGCCCTGCCTTAAGGTCCCAATATAGTTGCAGTATAACCGATAACCTCTCAGCAATCCTCATAACCATTATAAAAAAGAACTACTACAGATGATGGTTCTTACTGTAAGCCCTTCATCCCCTACACTCTCCTTGATAGGTCTTGGGGTTAGGTTTTTTTTTTTTAGATTAACACTGTGAAAAGCTTAACAGCATATCAGGAACACTCTCCGCTCTTCCAGCATAAGAGCTTACAATTTGTACTGCTTTAGCCAAGTAACTATTCTATACTGATACAGTAAGTCCAGAATGAATCTGTATTACAAAGGCTGCAAGGTATTTATCATTCCTGAAACCAAAGTTCATATAACCATGAATGACAAGCTAATAACAAAATTACACATAAAAGTTATACTTTACTTCCCATTTCATTTCTCACAGCAATAACAGTTATCAGTAAGTGTCACAGTGTAAGATTCACCAGACTGAAAAATCAACTAAAACCAATCATAATGGTTAAGTTCATCTCCCTTGTACTCATTATAAGACAACTGCAACACTAATTTCCCAGAAGCTGAAGGATTTAAAATCAGAAATTGTTTCCCCTTTCACATTACATACTTCTTCAGAGGCAGAGGATGTGTATTCAGCTTGTGCTGGTCTTGGAACCGAAAGCCCTGCTCCTGGTAAAGACACGTTAGACAGACGCCTCTTTCTCACTCCACTGCAGTTATTTGGAATCTTGAAGGCACATCGCTTATGGTAGTTTAACCCACAACCTGAAAGAGAAGGCTTTTAGACAAAACACCCCAACTTTCGAAGTAACAAAAATAGTACTCATTTTTGATAAAGCAGTTAAAAAGATGATCCAGGAAAATGGTGAAGACAGAAATAGATTGTTCTGTTAAATTCTCTTATTTTAGTGTTCTTGATGTGATCCATGGCAACACCTTTTTTTGCACTACTTGCTATAATACTGGTCTCTAGTAAGCCCCGCTCTACAAACAAGATCTAAGACCCTAAAGGAGCTTATGGCCCTGCCCACTTCTCCCCCCACCAGGAGGCTTTCATCACTCCCTCACTCTGGAGCACCAGAGCCAAGGAGAAGCCAGGGAGCAGGCAGCGTCAGTACCTGACAGCAGGCTGCAGAGTGCTCCAAAGCCAGCTGGATGAAGGCCATAAGGAAAGGGATTCCCCTTTGGGAGTCTCTCCAAAGTATGCACTCCTTTGCAGAGAACACATGCTTCTAAGCTAGCTATTTATTTTTTATTTTTTTTAAAGTGGGAAACAAGAACACTTCTTAAGCCATTTGCCCAAGGTCACACACAGTTTGCGTTAAAGCCAGGATCTGAACTCCGGTTTCCTGATACACAACCCCTTCCAGCTCTGAAATACTACATTTATCACATGCTATCATATCAAACAAGATACAATTTCCTCTTCTCCATCTTACATAGATATACAACCCCCAAAAATACACTAAAAAAATCACAGACTGACCTTCACATTTTAATCCTTGTCGTACCAAACCCCAAAGCATCTCTCCGCAGTAGTCACAAAAAGTAGGAGCCTTGTAGGAATGCACATAAAGCGCATGAGGACGAATCTGGAAATCTTCAACTGTAGCCAAAGCTTTTAAAAAAATGCAGTACGTTACAGTTCTTGCCACAGGATCAACAAGGACTTTACTGTATACCACTTAAATACGCATTTAGAAGATTACGTGGTTTTCAGTAAGCTTTTCTAGTGAGGAAAATTCTGCTGGGTTCTGTAGGTTAATGGCCACAACTAATCGACAGTATGAGTCACAATGTTGAAAACGTCACTAACTTGAGAAGGTAAATACAACAAGCTTTGCTAAAATCAACTTAATAGTAAACATTTGAAAGAGCAACTTATTTTTCAAGCTGTTTTGTAATCTATCAAATTTTCAAACAAAGAACAATTCTACAGGTTAGATTTTTGTCTTCTAAAGGTCTTTTGCAGTAAAAGCTTACTAGACTGCACTCTGTGTGTATCAAAACAGAACCGTGGATAGAGTTTCCATGGAACACTGGAAGCTTCACTAGTAATGTTCTTATTCTTAAACAAACATAGATGGACTTAAAGGGGTTTTTTTGTTCCTGTTTCTTTGGAATATAAAAAAAAAGTGCTATATTACACCAACATTACCTTGCCCTGATCACTACTATTCTTTGATCAAATACTTTGTACTAATACTTCACATTCAGATTCTCATGTCTGCTTTAAAACCCTACTGAAACAAATTCACAGGTCTTCAAAATGCCTCAGTTTCTGCTGGTCTCTCTGCTTATAAGGAAACTGACAGAGCGTGTCAAGAAGAGGCACACGCCACAATTTTTCCAAATATGTGATTCACCGGAAGCAATGAAAAGCTCAAACCAAGATGTTCAACCACTGAACACCCTAGACATGCCTAGAACAGTAGGTCCTGAAATCCAAGGAACTCATGACTCTGGATATCATACTTTATTGACCCAATTTGCAAATGTAATCCTCTGACAGTAAAGAGATCTGTCAGTCTAGAATGTAACCTCAGTTTGGCACTCAGTCCTCAAAGTCTGAAAGAGCTGCTCAATGCTAATCCAGCTTTTATTTGTCATTTAACTACAGCTGCTTTTGGTTGAATTCAACAACACGTGCAATGAAACACATGCAATTCAAATCAGTCAGGGTTTGGTGGAGGGGGCTGTTCCTCATTATTGAGGAATACTACAGGTCAATAACCACCACCCTAAGGACTTCATCATTTAAAAGAAACTGTTTTCAACCACTACCATAATCCTAAGAGTCTGTCCTTATAGGTATGATTCAGCAGCTATGTTTATATGAAGCCTTTGAGCTGTATAAACCATCAGTAGCAAAAGCTACAGAACAACAAAACATATCTAAGCAAAAGAAAGTCAATGACAGGGTTGGAAAAGGAAATTCCAAATCCTATATGCATTTCAGCTTCAATAATTGTATTAATAAATGTATATTATTATAATTATAAATTCATATTCTTATAATTCAGGTTTCTTTATTAAAATAAACTTGAAGAAGATTAAGAGTTGACAATGAAACAATAATAAAACTGAGTACTGAAGTATCAGTATCACTTGGATTTTCCTGGAAACCTCTAACCCAAAACAGTGACCCAGTATGAAACTTAAGTCAAAGAGCTCAAGCCAAGAACGATAATAATGTTCCATAAAGTCTCTTTTTTTAATCCACTGAATAAAGCACTGTTCCACAATACCTACCAGAGAGTACAACCTCGACAAGATCTCCCTCGTGTATCTCTTCTGCTGATGTAATTCGTTGCAAAATATTATCTGAGTTCAGGTCATGACGGAAGAGGAGAATTTTGTCATACATGCCAAAGAAACCACACTCTGGGAACTGCAATAGAAAGCAAACTCTGAATTAGCACATGTTCTTTCATAATCCTATCCATAAATGTTTTCAGTAACAGCTACAGAACATGAGCTTTAAGTGTTCCAGGGAAACAAAATTGATCTGCTTCTTTTTGAGGAACTGAAGCATTGTCTGAACTGAAATGCAGCATAAAAAGGTAAAAACCAAGCCAAAACAAAAAAACCTAAGCAAACAAAACTCCCCCACATCCTCTCCCCCCACAAAAAACCCCACACACCAGAACACCACAAATCAATATAAACTTCTTCCCTGTTCCTCTCACCAACACTGACACTTTTTTTTCAAACCTGAAAAGGTAAAACAATAGGGTTTTGGTTTCTCTGGGTTTTTAATCTCTCAGACCTGCATAATCAGTCTGGCACCTGAAAGCCAACATAGATCTTTCTAACTCTGATACCAGCACCTGTAACCCTTTTGGGCCAGGCAGGTATTTGGCTCCAGACACCAGACACTCCAGCAGCACCTGCCACACTCTTCCTGAGGGGCAAGCCAAGAGAGACTCCATGTGGCTGTTCTACAACAGTTTAGATCTGCAGATGCAAGAAAAGGAAAACTTGATTCCCTACAAGGACAGAAGACAATATTGTAAATCCATATAGGGAATAGATACACCAAGTAACACGCCATTTTTCCATGACACTTCACTGAAAATAGCATTCTTGTTCTGCATTTTCTCCACTCTTCAAAATACTGTCAATTGTGAGTAAAATTTCTTAAAATGAAAAGCTGAAAAGTAAACAGTCAGTTCACAGAGAAAAAGACAAAGTTTAGACCCTGGAGAGGAATAAGTTCCAATCAACCAGTTCCTTTGGCCTTTTTTGTTTAAATCAGAATTCAAATTTGAGGTGGGAACACACACATAAGTGCTCCCACAGAAGAAAACAGGAAGAATGCGAGGGGTGGGGGGAGGAGAACCACCATGGAAAAGCACACGACAAACTTTCAATTAATTAGGTAACAGATGACAGCTCAGTAATTTAGATCTTGCACAGTCAATGAGTAACAGGGTCTAAACTGCATGAAGCTTGTGGTATATTAATTGTCCTTCGCTAAAGTAGTCAAAGACTTGTTTCTACCAAATCAAAGACATAATGAAGGGATCTGTCACGCCCGTTGTTTTCACACTCCCTTCCCATTCAGAGAGAAAATAATTTCCTCTTTCCTGTAGCAATTTTATCCAAAATATTAAGTTGGCCTTCTCTGTTTTGGTGTGCACACCCTACACATTTATGTTACACATAGTAAGAATCTCCAAGCTCTGGAAAGCGTACTCTCTACTTGGACAGTCACAAGGAGAGGCAGAATTTGTGCCATTTAACCCATGTAAAAGCAAAAGAGGGACTTGACTAATAACACCAGTAGATATTCAATCTGCAGCACCAAGAAACTGATTTACTGGGCTGATGCCAAAGCAGGAGGCTGCTTCTTCTGTCTCCCAACTCACGCTTAGGTTCCCTGCGTAAATTTGATACTCTCTTGCACTCTGTACAGTAGCCATGACGGTACAGATATGACGGCAGCATTATATTCCCCTAAAAACAGATGCTTTTAAACCTTTATACAATAAAATGCTATTGCTTAAAATGCCTTAGGTCATCTGGAATTACCTGTAAGAACTCATCACACTTTATTTCAGTGTACTCATCTGCTGATTAATTTGGATAAATTGGAAATCCATGAATATTCTGAAAATTCCAATTTTTCAATCTCCCAAGGATTATTTGTATTAGGAAAGCAAATAAAAAGCTTGAGGATTAGCTGTGCTCTCCAAATATGTGTCTCGGTATCTCTGCAAACACGCACAGAAATTGACATTCAGAATCGCATAGATACAGCAAGCCAGTAATTCTTCCAAGGGAACTGACAGTTCTTCACACCTGAAACAGTGAATAAACCTGCTCTAAGCTCTAATTCAAAAGTCCACTGTGCCTCAATTAACAAGAAAAGAAGTTATATTTACTTTTTTTTTTTAAACTAAGTGCTGTGAGGTTTCATTCCTTGATACGCTGTTTAGCCAGGTACCACCTCTTAATGCTGGCATCAACAAGAGGACGCTACCACATCAATGCTACAATCAATTGTATCCTCAAGATAACTTCTACTTACGATGTATCAATTCTATCATGCTGATGAAACACTTAATTCCAACAAAAAGGAGACAAAAATCAACATGAATATGGTTTGTATCTGCCTGCAGAGAAACATGACACTTTTTATTAATGTTGATATTAATTTCAGCTGCCAGGAGGGACAACTGAGAGTAAGTGTGAATTATTCAGAGAGTAAGTGTGAACTATTGCCTCTTTGTAATAAGCTCATAGAACCACCTGCAAACCACAGATTTTAAGGAACTTTTAGGCTATTTCACCAGTTTAAGTCTCCTTCTTTTGATAAAGATATGTCTTTGTTTCTCTTTTTTTTTCATTCTTTAAAATGACAAACCTATCACACAACTGCCAGAATATCCCTACGTATAATCCCCCCAACCCAGTAACCACAGGTCACATAATCACATACCAGAAGCACTTATTTTAAATGCGCGACCATATGTATTTTGTATGTGCATCATTTACCCGTTCTCATGTACAAATCTTGGATTTATTAAAAAGTCTTAAACATATCACATTAATTGTGGTGACTAAAAAGCATTAGCTGACAAAATGTACAGGTGGATACTCAAATCCTCTGTGACGGCAAGTGTAATCATTAAAAACGACAGACACTACATTCTTTACAAAAGGGCATCAACATTAGTTCCCAAGTTTGTAAATAGCAGTATAATCCCTATAATTTGGTTTTCAAATAAATTCCAGACAAAGTCTAAATTAATTTATATGGAATAAAAATATTGTAAAAGAAGCAAAATCATCTATTACAGACTGTTAGAACTGTTGGCATTAACATCCTCATTTGCTTCTATGTTAATTAAACTGATCTTTTAAGCTGTGTGTCATGAATGCTTACAACACTGTAGTGACATGTTTTACTGCCCTCTTCTCTAAAAACAAGTACAGATACCCATGGATTAAATGACTGTGAAAGGATCTCTGTTTTTGTAACTCTAATGTTTAACCTCCAAAAAGATAATTCCTCTATTTACAAGCTTCATCTTGATTGGTAGCTTCTAGACTAAGATACAGAATCACACAAGACTAACAATGATCAATAGCACTATTTATTACCAGAAGTCTATCGTTAAACACAGACTCTGTATATAATACAGCTTCTATAGACATGTGACAGACTTCATCCAGGATACATTTCTCTCTGCATTGTGCATGCCTGATCTCCATTTCTGAAACAATCATTCCAAAAACTAAAAGGATTAGAATCGCGATGACCTGTTCATTGGTACTACAGAGTTGCAGTTACTATAAGGCTGTCCTCAACCCACAACAGGGACAGGTATAGCTGAGGAACCTTTCAACAGCTCCCTTACCTATCCTGTCTGTAAGGTCAGGTGCTTATCTGGATGTCCACAAAGGAGCACAGAGGAACGATGCAGGTGGGGCAGCCCCTACAACACCATCACAGGAGCTCCACATGCCACAGGAGCCCACGGGCACAACAGCAGGTGGGGAACCCAAATCAGGGACTCCAAGGAAAGGTTACCCTGTCCAGGCCCATCCTGGGGTTGTCACAGGAGAGCCTCAGCCCCAGTTTCCAGCCACAAAGCCCATCAAGTCAACACTACAGGACCTTTTTGGACTGAGAGGGTTTGCTGCCCAATGCTATGGAACACATTGTAAGATGCTGGGGAATTAGGATTGTACAAGACTTATTATGGGATGTTTATGGAAAGAACCAAAGGCAAGGAAAGAGGCAATTCATGAAGGAACAAACGTGGGGAAAAAAAAAAAAAAGAAAAAAAAAGAAAAAGAGGGATAAGCAGATAAAAAAGGCTGGACACCTGCAAACAGCGACTGGTCAGAACAATTGTCTGGCCATGCCCTGTGCCTTCTCAGCACCATCTGTCCTATCTTTTCATTAAATTCCTTTTCTAACTACTTTCCTGGATGACGCATTCTTATTCTGTGCGCATGGGAGGTCTGAGTGCCAGCAACTGAAGCCAGACCACAGGTCAGAGGACCCATGTGTCTGCAGTGCTAGTGACTGGAGAGACCAGAGTGAGTAAAATCAAGAGCCAACAATTAAAGTGGGGCTGCAGCCCCAGTAGCTTGAATATCCAGATGCCAGCAACTGGAAAGACCAAGATCCAGGGGCTGCTGCTGGGCAGAAAGGACCTGAGTCCAGCTGGTGGAGACAACCACCTTTTTTTTTGGTTGGTGGGTTGGGGTTTTTTTGTGCATGTGTGTCTGTTCCCACTACCAGATCTTCATCCTGAACCACCAGAGAAGGGTACAGTATGAGACCATTGCTGCTGTTTTTCTTCATGCAAGTGCTCTGCGTGTCTGCCTGTGTCGATCTGTGTGTACACACGAATGTATTGTACACCTGTATTCAAGTACCTGTGCCTACAGGGAATATGCAGTCAGTCTTGCTACTGGTTGGACCTGGGGCATTGAGCTGCAACAGCCTCACCTCTGGCAGGAGGCTGTTGGATTCAGTTGTCCCTAACAAAACTTTTCAAGTTCGATGAAAGAGTCCTGCCCTTTCCTTGCATACACCCCTACACGATTCCCCTGTTATAAAAGAACAAACCAACATAAAGATGCCTCTCTGACCACTCCTTTCCACACACTTGAGCTCAGATTACTCTCCTCTGCTCCCACTACAGTCCTGTACACCCAAGCAATGGAAGAGCTGGCTGGCTGCCCTCTGCATGGCCAGCCCTGATGAGCTGCAGGTGGCCTGTCAGAGCCCGTGTCTAAGCCACTTGGCCAGGCTTTGATGGGGGGAGCTGTGCAAGCAGCTTGGCTCCTTACAGACGTGCAGCGCCCTGCTCTCTCTTCCGCTCCCCAATACATTTGGGAATAGAGCATTCCTTGCTAGCACCTTAGCCAGAAGGCTATGTGGGACTGCTGGCCAAGAATAACCTCATCGCTTAACAAGGTTTTTATTTCAAGTGGTATCTTTTAACAGAATTTTTACGCAAAGCTTAAACTATGTTCAAGTTGTACACTACCAAATTTTTCTCTGTTGTACTGCAGCAGAGTACAGCTTTCACAGCCTTCCTTGTGCTCAATTACATGAAGCTGTAAGGAACAACACTATCCAGTTCCTTTGAAGTGTTAAGAGCTCATAATGTAAACTTGAAAACAAAACTCAAAGCAGAATTTTTTAAAGCCTGTTTTATCTTACGGGATTATACAGCTATTACTTTCCTGCATAAAAGCCCAAAGTATCTACACAGTGACTCAGAACGTATAAACCGCTAATCCCAGTATTACTGTGTTTCCTAAAAGCAAAAAGGAGACTGTTCCCAGTGTTAACAGTTCCAAAAGAGCATCTCACTACAGGAAATCACTTGCGGGAAGTCTACGTATGCAATAGACTGTGCCAAAATTAATCTCTGGTAGACCAATATCATCAACTTACGTAAAGAACGTATGCAATCCTTTGTACTTGGGTGGTACTAGCTCAAATAACGCTCTTAGTGCATTACTGCAGTTACACCGAGGAAAAACAACTGGTGTTATCTAGAATGCTTATACTGTAAGTATATACAGTATGCTTAGTTTTAATTGATAGTGCATTACACCATTCTTTTTAACCAGAAGAACTCAATATGCAGCGGCCAGCATTGCTGGAGAGAAACACAACTGAGGCTTCTTTCTATCTTGGCAGTAACTGCAAAATCCCTCTACTTCAAGTTCCAGGATTTACTTTACAAAGTTCTGGACCAGTCGCCAAAAATTCACACTAGGGAAAAGCGTAGGCGGATATTGTTTCAAGGTCCAATATCTCATGACCCATCATAACTCAAAACAAATGCTTCAAACCACTGAAAGTTAATTCCAAAGTCTAATGGTGCAAAACACCCATTACCTTGGAAAGTCTCCTGGTTCACTGAAATCACTCCAATCTATTATCCTGCATCCCTACCCAGCTATTCACTCCCACTCTTTGGAATTGTGTGCCAAATCACATTATCACACAGACAATTAGCTTCAAACATGTTGCATCTTTGCCCCACCAGATGCCTCAGCACAGACATACTTGGACTACCGCTTGGCTAGGTCTTCCAGCATACAAACTTATTACCATGCTGGAAATGCTAATCTGCCCCAGATATACCAGCTCAGCACACCAGTACTCTCCAGCTCCCACCTTCTCACAGGCACGTATGCTTCTCATACCTCAACTCTCTATTACTCTGCTGCCTTATTTAGCCCATACAAAGAAAGCAGATGACAAGAAACCAGACCAATGTGGTGGGGGGCAAGATCTGAGCACAGCTGATATGCTCATGATTTACATTTATTTTAGAGCCATTCAAAAATAAGCACCATTATCTATTAGTACAAGCTTAACCTGGATGAAACCCCCGAAGAATGGCTGCAGTTCTGTTACCTATTTATTACACCAAATTTATTTAAGTTCTTACTGCACAAGTTGTAGAGATCCATTTATAATATAGACGGATTGTAATATGATCCTTGTAATATGATTCTTTTACTTCTCAATATTTTATTAGATAAAACATGTGTTAATAAGATTTCTCAAGTGTTAAGCTCCAAGTCAACACCTCTGCCACAATTTGGTTAAACAGCCATTACCATAACATTGTCCAAACCTTTGGAAAACAGCTCATACTCATTCCACATGTTTTGGTCATTTCACAACATGACAATTTGAAAGTATTTTAAAATAAACACTTTTTTCCCCTTCAACAGCCCTCACTGAAGGGGCTAGCTATCCAAACTACTTGAATTCAGCCCCATTAAAGCTACGAATAATTATACGAATAATACAGGTATACAGTCAATTGTCACTTGGTTAGAAAATTGTAAAGATATATTTGCGTATTTTTCCTGTGAGACTTTTTTACCCCCCTGATTATCAATTCAAAATGTTTGAGCACATCTTCTCATCTCTCTTCCCCCCGTGCCCCAGTCTACTTCATCTTCAAAGTAAACTGGCTAATTTTCCAAATAATCCAAAGGCTTCACTCACATTCCAATTATTGAAAATGAAATCCCACCTAGTCTAATTAAAATAATAGGCAGGAATATTAAGAAAGTGCACACATACTGGTAGGATCATATTCAATCTAGATTACTCAAATCATTGACAAGGGAATACAATGTACCAGGACTACAACACTTATAAAAACAACGGAAGTATGAAACTACATAAACAGTAAGAAGACTCCCAAGCAGGTGTAATATGTGAAATTTAACTCCTTTTAAACACAGCTATACTTCCCGTGATTGTGTTCTCAACACCTTACACGGTTCAGAGTCTTGAAGAAATAAATATAAGTGCGTACAAGTTAAGTGCCTGTGTAAGTGGACAGTGACAGATTAAGGCCTGAATTCAGGCAAGTCAAAACAGCATAATGTATCAGGAAAAACAATCAGGGGATTAACACTAGTAAGAAAGCATAAATACTGTTGGGAGAGGAGATAACATTTAAGCTAAATAATGACACCTCAAGGACTCTGCCTATAGAAAGAAAGATGACAAAACCAGTCAAAAAGTTAGATGAAGAAGCACAAAAAGTCAGTAATCAAGTAGAAGTGAGATTATGAACCATCATGAATTTGCTGTTAGGAAACAGATAGTTACAGGTGCAGTTGAAAAAGTGATCATGCTAGGATGAAGAAAAAATAAGACAACAAAAATATTGCTAGCAAAAGCAAAGACACTAAACACACGAGAGTTACACAAATCAAGATGAAAGCAACAGGTGCTAGATAAAAGTTTCAAGACTATACATAAGCAAGACAATTTTGAGACTACTTCGAAGAAAGAAGTGAAAAAAAGAAAAACATACTACACATGGAAGAGCTCAGCAATAGCAGAATTGTAAATATTGTTGGTGGAGAAGGTTTAAGAACAAACCTGAAGCAGGCAGGCCATGGAAGGAAAGATTAGTTTTGGAGGTGAACTAAATAAGACACAAGATAGACCAAAAAATACTAGGCTGGAAAAAGTTTGATAAGAAAAAATGAAGCAGACAGGAAACAAATACAGGAAACATGAATGAAACACTAGAAATATATAAGGGCAAAGAAAGAAAAGGAAGAGAGTGAGAAAATAAGTTTGATTTTACTTTCTTTTTCTTTTCTTTTTTAAATTTAAGACATATGACAGCAACATGTTACGAAAATCTAGAAGGAGAAAAATCTGAGAGAAGTGTGTTAATCAGTAAGATATAAGAAATACCCCTTTGACTTTGCTAAGTCCTTTGGGTGGGTTCAGTGAAGTGGAAAAACAAAAACTTGCTTGCAAGATTAAGAAACAAATTGTATGGGTAAACAGGGTATCAGGACTCAAGTCAAAGAGAAGGCAACGGTTAGAAAGGATCACAACAATTTCAGGCAAACGCCCTAAAGTAGGAGGGGAACTGACCTATTTCAGAGCAAAATATAGCAAAGCCATTGGAGGAAAAGTACGTAAAGAAGGAGGATGCCAAGCACGACTGAAAATGAAAAGGATGAAGGACAGTTTTGTAGATGAAAAAGGTAGATAAGAGAAGTTTCAGAATCATGAAAGTAAAGATATAAAGTTTAAGAAAGAAAATTATGATAAATCTTGCAGGTACTGATACTATACAAGTAATAGCACAGAACAATCAAATGTTTCTCATTTATAGCTATTAGTTTAACCAGAAAAAAATAAATAAGCTAGAATAAAGCATTTTTAGCATGCTTATAGTTCTCAGTTTGCAGGCAGTGGAGCATCACTACATATGAGTGTCTAGTTTCAAGCCATTAAAACCTATGTTCTACTTCATGTCCTCTTATGGGAGGAATGAAGAACAGTATTTAAACACAAAACAGGATTAACAACTTGCCTCTGTGATATCTGATCATTGTGCAAGGACACACACTGTCCATCTGCAACTTATGCTACACATTTTTCTGCTTCTAAGCACACTCCCTCTATTCCAGCAGTCAAATCTGTTCATGCTTCGGTTCCTCTTCAAACTCTCCCTGAGAACTGTATGTCTGGTACTTTAAAATACAGCAATCTGGATAAGGAATGAACAGAGCAGGTAAGCCTATAACCAAGAATCTTATGAAGCATCCCTATAAAGTCTGAAGTTTGGGTTTTCTGAGGACTTCTATTAAGCATTTCAACATACAATACCCCTAAGATAGTGCTCCCCAAATTTAATTTTAAAATTCAAAAAAAGAGGTTTTGCTCCTCTCCTGATGCTTAGAACATTTTTAACAGAGCTAAGAGACATAGCAAATATTTGCATGACTCATCTCGCTCTCCTCGCAGGCACATGCCTCTAGTTTCAGTTCTGCTTGATGCTACTTTTAATTACCTTTCTGCAAAACCTGAACAAACTACACCAAACAGCAGTGTCTAAAGCAGGAAGCACAGCTGACCATCAACAATACAGCAAGGCTGGCAATATAGAAAGCGCTATGAAAACACATTAGGTAAACACAGTACTTATTTCCTAACTAAACTGCCCTCTAACACTGGCTTTTGCAGGATTGGTTTTTCCCCCCGTTGATTAATTCCCCTGAAAGAAATAAAGGTAAGGCATATGTTATTTTTCTGAAAACCTCTGGAAGATGCTATAATTACTTTTACAAAGGATAAAATCCAGCTTCCTCAAAAGGTCTGCTCTAAGTCCTGATCAACATTTTTGATACCGTAATTGTAGCCTCAAAGAGAGTTAAGGCAGTTCAAGCTCCCAAGCAAATGAGGAAAGATACCTGAAACTTTTTGTTTTGTTCCAGATATGTAGAGAAATACAAGTCTGAAATATGATTTAAAAGCCCTATTCCAAATAAGTAAGGAAACTTCCATTTAATTTCAGTAAAGATACCACCCAAATAAGAAGAAAAGCTACAAATGATTCCAAGTAAAAAAAGATACTTCTCCTTTTTCACTGAAGTGCAACAGTAACTAGATACTGCTAACTACAGAACTACCACAAGAACAAACTATACCGTACCCTGAAGTTGAGAGCCAGGAACAAGTCAAGAAAAGACGGTTAAAGCAGGCTGTGGAATACCAGAGGAAAGGGAAGCTTTAACACTTGAATCTCAAAGGTGTACCCAGTAGCTTCAAAGCTTTCAAATGGAAAAAACAGGCAGCCATACGCATGACAACAGACAGAAGAATACAGTTCACAATCTTCACATAAATACAAAACAATCTATATATTAAGACTATAATATTTAATATGCTTGCAACAGTCACCAGATCTAAGAGAAAAGAAAAAAAGTCATGGCAGGACATACTGCTGTCAAATATAGGGTGGAGGGAGGATATTGCCACTCATGCACTGGCTGCAAAACTACTTATGAAAGATGAATCCACCACACAAGGTTGTTTCCTGGTCGGTTTGCTGCCTGCAAACGTGCTCTCACCGAGCAGTAATTTGCTGGTGGCACCAGCTGCAGGTGAGCATAAACTGAATCAGACAGACAAAAGAGAAAACTGATTGTGAAATCCTCAGCAGTTTTGCAGTAGATAACGCTCAGCATATAAGAAGTTTCTTGAGCTGTAACAAGAACTTGAGCTAAGCTTGTAGCTGAGCCTGCCAAAAGAACAGAAAGGAAAAAGAAAAAGAAGCGTGAATGTATTTGTTTTCATCTTTAAGATAGAAGACAGGAAATAGGCAGATGCAAAGAGAAGGAGTTGATACAGAAAGAAAAAGCGGCCCCTAAAATGGCTGCAAAGAAGTGCACCTAACATGCATAGTCAAAAAAAAAAATTGACCTAAATAACTTGTCTCTTCAGAAAGGAACTAACACACTGAACTACATTTTGGCAGCCCAAAAAGTTATTATGAAATCAGCTGGCTTGCCAACTCTTTTGTAAAAATATGGAAGATGCAGTAAGTTGTGAGATGGGAAAAAAGATACACAAGCATATGCAAATGAGAGTTCATATAATCTTTGCATTTACTTTCCTTCAAGCTATTAAGTGAAAAAGAACCACCTAATAAAACTAGATCAACCCTAAATACCAAATTACAACAATGAAAGACATGAAGAAAACAATTCCCTACAAAATAATCTACCTTCAACTCCCTCTCTCTCATCCACCCTTGGCCTTGAGCAACAAGAGCAATTATGTCTTCATTATTTTATGAAACAATGTTAACTACTTTTCAGGTTGCTTGGTAGGATCTAAACTACCTAACCTAAATAAAGATAAAACTTGGATGCAAAAACAGCAAGATCAATGTTATTTCCTTCCTAGAGAGTCAGACCTTGCAACAGCTTAACTAAGACACATTTGAAAAGGATACCAAGATTTTTTTATTTCTTGGTTGACCCTCTCTTAATAGAGATGTTGCTGGTAATAGTCCTCCCAAAAAAGAGCAATGTGCGTATTCCTTATGTGGAAAAACAATACTAGGACCGTATTAGGTGTTTGCTGGGGGTTTTAATTATTAACTAGAAACAAAAAGAAAAGCCAGCATCAAGCAGCTCTTCATGCAGTGTGTTTCTGTAGCCACAATGGGCCCTTTCATCACGCCTGGCTATACTGTTGCAGGAATACTCCTTAACAATAGTAAGCACAAACTAGTAACCTAAAGTATCAGTAACAATCACCGCAAGGAAAAAACATATTCCTCATATTGTGAAAACTAATTCTCACAGAAAATTTACTGCTGCATCTCCTTTTACTACATTTCACAAGCAAGAAAGTAAAAGGACATTTTACTCCTTGTAAGTGAAAAGCTTCTGGTTTGGGAGTCAGGAAAATGTCTTTGTGCATAACTGCAATCATCTAACATGGATCTTTGTCGCTGCACCAAACTCTGGGCATATTCCAGTCACACGTTGTTATTACTAGCAGTCTGCTACAAAATAACTGTCGCCATCAGGAGAGGAGGGTAGTGTTATACCATACCTTCTGGTAAACTATAGAGCACACGAGGTCTTTAACAGCAGAGAGGGACAGTTCCTGAGCTTCAATGGTGACAGTCTCTCGTGTAAGACCAATCTGCAGAAGGAAGGAGACCCCATGCATAGAGCCCCGGGAGTTGGTGAGGCTCTGGGTACTGAAACTGCCATTGGAGAGTCGACTGGAGAGCCCCGACTGGGGACTTGAAGACAAAGTTGGGGTTTGTGGTGCAGCAGCATGACACGTAGGTGGGGAAAACTTCTGTAAGGATGGGGGAGAAGAGTCGTTTGCTGACATCTGACTTGCTTTACTCTTTCAAGATCTCCCTAGTAGTCAAATTCTAAGAAAAATACGTTGTCAGTTCTTGGTTTGAAATGAAAACAAGGATAATGTCACTTTCCCTTTCTTAGTTCAGTAAAACACCCCTGACCAGTAAAACTTAATTTTCCCTTTCATTCTGTGCAAACCAAAGAGTAAAATAATTTCAGCTGTAAGTTACTTTAAATTAAAGGTTCTCTTTCCACAGCTACAATCAGCTGATCAAAAGCAGATTGCCTGTCCTTTAGCACCACGTCCGGACAACAGAGGCTTACATAAAGGCCTCACAGAAAGACAGCACCTCTGCTGTTTTATACTTGTCCTTCATTTTTATGTATTAAAAAAAAAAAGCTGGAAACACAGATGGAAATAAACGTTGGTAACTCATTAAAAGTATCCTTATGCACCTAATTCCACAGATCGTATCTTAAATGCAAACTCATCTTCATGTAGATAGCCTTTTAGAATGGAAAAAAAAGTGTATCCTTGAGCAACAACAGAAGTCCATGTATGTGATGAATCTATTCCTCCTTCAGAAAGTCTTCTCTGGATTCACAAGACACAGTTAACTTGGAGATCAGTGAAGGTATCTGATTTCATTTTAATGAAATATTTTAGCTCATGAAATGCAGGAGCAGAATGTCTGAAGACACCATCACGTTAAATGCAATCTCTAGCTTCACCCAGATAATCTCCAGCATTTTGAAACGTTGTACTCCACCTGTAAGGGAGAAGATAAAGCTGTTATTTCACATGAAATGCATAAAATTGCATAGCTATGTCATAACCACTCTGCTTTGACACAGCAGGATCATCAATTCCTTGTATTCAAATACATTACGTTAAGTTCAAGTTATAAATATAAAATGTAACTAACTGTTTTGCCACTGTGTAATACACAAGACAAATCTGATCTAACACTGCCCAATGTTACCACATCTTTTAATTAACGGTAATGTAGCAGAGCAAAACATTTAGAGCCTAAGGAGGGGGCAGGGGGGCACGACCAGACAGTAGAAGACAGCTTTGCTCTGTAGGTGTATCATAAGAAGTTGGTGGGTATGGAGGGAAATGTATTAAAATGCATTGAGATGTCCAAAAAAACATGTCAGGACTCAAAAAACCTCTATGTAGCACATAGTCAGGATACCATTTTAGTCCTTTTATTTAAGACAACTGAAGAACATCTTGCATAAATTCTGACCGTAGGAAGATATGCATAGCATACAATTGAGTATTGGTTCCTTTGGGGGAAAAAAAAATAAAACAATCTTTTAGAGCTCACCCATCTGATTAAAAAAGCAAGTCTGCAACAACCTTTTAAAATAAATCATTTCACGAGCACAGGCTCAAAATGCTTGTTACAAGATGCTGTGCTACCTGATTCAATATTTCAAGCATTTCACAAGCAACTGAAATACTCGAAAACAATCATTTTTAGATTTCTCATGCAACTTCTGCCACTCAAAGTTAGCTGTGAATGCAGAAGTGCTTCAAATACATAGACACTACATATTCCTAACAGTTTTTGAAGGAGCCTAGATCCATACAGGACACCAAAATCAATAAGCTTATTTATTTCTTCCTTCCCTTGCATACAAAAATCTCAGGAAGAGTATTACTAAGATTAAGTGACGTGACATTTTAGAAAATAAATGCCACATCTTATCACACACAATATAAACTGTCCTTACGAGAAATAAGGCTGTTAGCTAGTAAAACAGTCCACTTAATAGATTACGCGCTCCTGGTATTTACCAGTGTAATAACTCACAATCCCACTGCCACTGCATTCTAGAAGGTAGGTAAGGAAACAGAGGTACATGAATTACAATACTGGAAGGAAAGCAAGCTCTTGGTCCTCCGACTGAAATTCCTAACAGGGGCTCCAGAAGAGAGAACAAATTGATACCTTCTGGATTTTCAGCACAGGTATCCACAAACTGTTGTCTTTAAATACTCAAAGAGTTGCTGGACATTTACAACAACACCTGAAAAGACAACTTCTGCCTTAAAGAACACACTAAACACGATACAGATGAAGGTCATAAACAGGAAGAATAAGGGCAGCAACAGTAACATTTAAGCACCTGTCTCAAGAAAGCAGCTTCACAGTGCCTTCAACTTCACTGAAAGATGACATTTCTGTTTTCTACATACTGCTTTTCTTTCCCTCACTTCTCATAGATACCACAGACTGCAAATACCAAGCCATTGGGGTGGATCTGAATTAAAAACCAGTAACATCTAACCAACATAAAGTGGAAAAGCCATATAATGTGAAAGAACGTGAAGAACTAATGAGCAAGTTTAATTCAGACAGCAATAACGCACTGTGAAAGATCAGCTACAGCTGCCTAATTAGAATGTTAATTTTATTTACCAAAAGCACAACACATTTGCACTTACAAAGCCTTTTCATACCAGGTGTATTTGCACAAAAGTTTATTTTTCCTACTTGCTAGGAAAGGAATGAATCTTTCCAAGAACGGAAAACCATAGAAACTGCTCAATTCGGAGTCAGGACACACCGAGTCTGCATGCCAAGTAGAAATAAGTGCATACTGAAATTTAAAGTCAATCTCACGAGTCTATATATTTATACATATACATATATATAAATAAAAAAAACCTCCTACACCTCAAAAAGCAGAGACCCCCGGGTTACGAAGGGAGCCCATCTGCCCTCGCCGCACAGCTCGCAGCCGGCTTTCCACCCTGCTCTGGCGCTGACCCGACCCGACCCTCCCCTTCGGGGCTGCTCCCACACCGAGCAGCTCCCGGGCAGCTTCTCCAGCATCTGCCGCTGAATTCCCCCTCCTCTCCCC
>VXAK01022970.1:195246-215071 GCA_013399435.1 Arenaria interpres
GGTCCCGCCACACGCCGGCTGCCCCCGGGCCGCAGCTGCCTCGCGCGCATCTCACCCGCCGCGCAGCCCCGCGGCTCCCCGCACACACCAAGAGCTGCCCGGGACGGGACGGGCTGCGCCGCGGGGGCTGCCGGGAGCTGTAGTCCCGCAGCCTCGCTCCGACCCGGGGCGCCGCGCGGTGGGGAACTACACGCCCCGGCGTGCCCCGCGCCAGCGAGAGAGCTCAGGGAGCGAGGCGGCGCATGCGCAGGTCCGGCCGCCAGAGTTTCCGTTAGTTTTCTTGCCCGTGGCGGTTGCTGCCCTGAACCGCTAACGGGACGGCGGGGCGCGGCCGCCCCTGCAGCGGCTGCCTGCGCTCCGTCTCTCCGGCCCCGCCGCCCTCGCCTCGCTCCTCCGGCCCCAGCCGCCTTTCCGTCGCTGCCAAAAACTTGGTTCGGCGGCAGTTCCCACCCGCTGGCTGTCGTGCCAGCGCCGGCCGCGGGTTTCCACAGCTCCGCCGCCCTCCCCGCTGTCTCTCAGGGAGCGCCCCGGGCCTGCCGGGCTGCCCGGCGGCCTGCCGCAGCCC
Source organism: Arenaria interpres (assembly GCA_013399435.1). Taxonomy (NCBI): domain Eukaryota; kingdom Metazoa; phylum Chordata; class Aves; order Charadriiformes; family Scolopacidae; genus Arenaria; species Arenaria interpres. The sequence goes on from VXAK01022970.1 coordinate 195,812, forward strand.
TTCTCTCCATCTGCGCCACTTTCAGTTCACCTTTCCGGGGCGTGGGTGGCCCCCACGGAGATCTCCCCGGGGCCTCGGTCCGGGCCCTTCATCTCTGCACAGGAAATACTTGACCTGGTGTGTCACAGGATCACGTCGGGCTTTCCCATGGCCGCCCCGACCCGGTAGCTGGACAAGGCTTTCAGCGAGCGGCGTGCCTGCCGGTCCCTGTGCCTCTCTCCGTGGCCCCCGGCAATGAGCTTGTCGCTTACCGCAGCAGCTCTCCAGGCCCTTCCGGACATGGCTGTCCCTCTCTGCTACTACCCGACAGCCTCCCTCTCCTTCTAATACTCTGATTCACCCAAATCCCGTCTTCCTGCTCTGCGTTAATGATGCCAGTCTTGCATCATCAGCAAATCTCTGCACGCAAGATGTTTAGCAAACATGCATTTAGCAAAAGTGCTAAATAAAACTGGTCACAAGGCAAAACTGCATTTCTAACCTCTGTCCAGCCCTAAAGCTCCCAGTTAAAAGACAGCACATAATCTTCCTTCTTGAACTTGGATTCAATTTCTGCGTACGAGTCTTAAAATGATACCCACTACCATAAGAAGTTACTGAAGTTTAAATTATATACCAGACCCAAAACACTTGGAAAAGAGAAACTGTCAACGGAAATTCAAAGGCTTCTAATTCTCAGCTCAGTGAGACACAGATGGAGAAGCAGATTAGTGCTTTGTCATTTATAGTGCTGTTTGTAACGTACGTTTCTCATTTCCTTCATCTTATACTCCTGAGGCCCGGCCTAAAACCCCCTGACACTGACTGGAGTCTTTCCACTTCACCCTATTTTGCATCAAACCTTCACGCAGTGCAGCTGATACAGAGCGTAACCAGGACCACGTTCTGACTGGAGCCAGTTTATTTGATAAATAAAACTTGCTCCTTGTCGAAATCTGGAACTACTTTAAACTAAAACTGTAGCAGATAATGGTTGATTCTGCTTTTAACTGGTTTTGAATGCTAAAAAACACCCGGGACATTTTAATGAAGGCTATTCCATGAATAGAGGATGTTCTTGCCAAAGCTCTGCACCAGATAACTGAGCAATCTTCGTTTCCTTTTTCCTCTAAAGTGGGACTCCCACACGCCACCACTGTAAACATAGCGCTTGCCTCCATAAACATGATTTTTGATGTTTAGCACGGCAAGGAGTCATACACTAAAGTATTTAAAGTGCAGCAAGCTTCTCACATTCTGAGTAACGGCCCTAAAAATAGCTGTTTATGGATGATACCAGATGGATATTAGGTATTAACAGTCACTGGGCAACGATTATACTTCTTTGTAAAGAAGCTCAGCTTTATACCATCCAATAGGGTTGATGCCATTTAATTTGCTGCCCGAAGCCGTAATAGCTGCTTTTTCATAAATTAAATCAGAAGATGGATTAGTTAAAATCAATTTATTACAGAACACAGAACAGCATCAGACAAAACAAACTGCTATAAGTATTTGGGCTGACAGTACTTTCTACTAAACAAATACTCCTGAAGCATCCCAAAACTGTTCTGTTTGTAAAGACCTCTGAGTAAAACACATCTGAAAGCAGCTCTGCATTTCAGCCTCTGTGTATAGAGCAACACACACATCTGTACCGCACAGCTGACCTTGTGTGACTCCGTAGCACAGCATCATGACAGCATTAGCCGTCTCTGCACCAGCTGACAGGGCGAGCACTCTGGTTTGTTAGGTTTGTTATTTTTGTGACTACCATCACTAGTGATTTCCTGTGGATTTCATCAAAGCTCTTCATCTTGTTTTGGAGCCCATATCATTCCCTCAGATGGCTAGCTTGTTTTCACAGCTCAGAGCTTTTCCTACTGAAGCCAGTTGCACTTTACAAATTGCTCTCTCTTACAGCTACAAGATATCAGGAAATAGGGGTAATTTTTATTGTATTTATTTGCTTTTATATAAAAAAAACCTGGTTTTCATTCTGTATGGACCACTAGGTCTATACAGACAAAATGCATTTGGAACAACTGTTTTATAACTCAAAAAAATATGTAACGTTTTTCCAGTTTGAAATTAATGCCAATAGCATTTGGATATTTTGTATCTGAAAATGGAAACATAATATATTATATATTAATAATTTATAACATAATCTATTCACCAATCTGATGTTTGTAATATTCGCAAATCATCTAACTGGGTTACAAAGAAGGCAATGTCCTGGGAGACTTGACTGGTGCATTTGTCTGAGAAATTCCATAGGCATGTGTTGCCATGATTATTTTTCACTGCTTTTGACAGTGATCTTGGAGAGCAAATGCCCCCATTCAAGATTTGCAAGATCTGCAAGAACCACTTGCAAAAAGAGGAACTAATATCTCTATGGACAAAATGTCAAAATGCTTTGCTTTTCTTTTTTTCCTTTTTTTTTTTTTTTTCTCTTCATGGTCTCCTTTACTTTCCCCTTGTAGGAGAACTGAAAAAGAGTTAGGAGTTCAGGTTTGGCTTGGATAAAATCCTGAACTGTGGATGTGTCTCTGAATTACCTCATCGTCTCGGTTTGAGCCCTTAGCTGAACTTTGTCCTACAATCCACCTCCAACAAAACAGTGAAAATTTAGTATAGGCTTAAAAAACACAGAATCAAAATTCACCTTTGTATAAATCCACTGACAATAAAGTATATACTTATATTATTCATTATATGCAATTGACCTTTTAGCATTCACTTACCCCCCACTAGCTTAAAGAATGATCTCACAAATCCTTGCACCTGCTGGGTGGGCAGCCTCATTCACGCCCTATAAACCTATTGTACTGACTCTGAAATAAACATAAAGTTATTTCTCTATATAAGTGTTTAGGGTTCACCCGCGCATTTCATTTAGTAAAACTTTGTAAGTACATGAGCCCATGGAAACAGAACCTGAATCACCAAGTGCGGTACTTCCACAGCGTGATAAAGGCTCCGTTCCAAACCCCACAGAGATCAGCTGTGCACGAGTGGACAGGGATGAATAGTCACTTAAGTTCTCAGGACACACGTAAGAACCAGGCACCTGCAGGCCCGTGTGCTTCTTAGTGAACATCAGCCCCACCACCTTTTCCCTCTGGGCTGTAGGAGCTGCCTATGGATTTCTGGATATGCAGCACCCTGGGTTGCCAAACACTGGAGATCTCAGACTGTGTATTCTAACTGCTGGCTTACCCCTGCCGGCAAATCAGCCATAGCTCAAGCACAAAATTGCCTTATATTAGGCAGATTCAAAATACAACAAACCACACTTACTCTCCTCTCCCTCCCACGGGCCTGCCAGTTGAAAGAGCTGAGCATCAAAATTGTATTTGGAACAGTGGAAGGTGCGGGAGTCCTCCTTGTTGAGAAATCAGGCGTGCATGAGGCGCACAGCGTTCCACAGTGCTTTTCTCCAGAGTTAACACCAAGGGAAGGACAGAGCCCGCAGCCTCAGCTCCCCAGAGGCAGTTTGAGCTGCAAGGCTGATACATTGCAGTGCCAGCACACCGAAAAGCCTTCCACAGTGCTGTCTCTAACGTCCATCCTTCGGGACTTCAGTAGATGGCACTGTCACATCAACAGGGTTACAGGAAAGGAGCAAGGTACAGATGATATTTTCACAATGTATGCTCTTCTTCAAATAAACTACCTCTTTTTTTTTTCCCCTGTAGATGATATCTGATTACATCTATCTGATTTTTCAGGGTAATAAATGAACTGTTGAAAATGTATAAAAGAGAACAGCTGACCACTGAGCAATTTGTTGACATCTTTTCAATTTGGTAGCATGGAGTGGGACTAAACCACATGTTCTTCTTTTATAAATCCCTGGGGAAAAAAATGCTCCTCACCTTTGAGTACTTTTTTTTTTTAACCTTGTGTATTATTTTAAAAATAGTTATGTAATTCTCTTTTCAGCTGTGAACTGCTCTGATTTCTGTTACATTTCAGTACATTCTAATTTTTTCTCTTTCAGTCTTCTTTATACCATGAGACAATGGACTTTCTGGGGTGGTTATGAGGGGAAGGGGAGGAAGATCCCCCCCCTTCAAATTTTGAAAGTAACACCTTTTAAAAAGCCTGTTCGATCTCTCTACACATCTGGTTCAGCACCTACATTTTTGTCTGTGTTTCCCATGGAGGTGAGATCAACACTGTCTTAAGAAGGCTTTACGCTTGCCAAATCCATAAGCTATCCAAGAATTGTAGCCCTTGGTGTGACCACAATCCCTTTGGGGAAAACACTGTTAGCTAGTCCTCAATCAAGCTTATATTCCTGGAAAATTTCTTCTGTAGCTATTGTTTTTTTGGTTTTGTTTTGTTTTTTTCTGCTAAATTGTATGACAACCCTGGAAAATCAGCCCAAAATTTTGTCCAGCATTTGAATTATACAGTCCACCACAGGAAATCTGATGGAGGGGCAACAGATTTTTGTTCTGTTGTGTAGTCCTGTTGGTATCACTCTCATCTTGGCAGGTAGATTTAGACTAATTTCCCATGACTTGATCTCTGCTGACATGCCAGGGCTTTTGCCTAAGATCCTGTAAACCATGCTGATTCTTCTTGGTAATCAAATGATTGCCCATTTCTCCCTATTCACCAGGGACTTGGCTTTGCATTTGGAACAATTTCCTCACAAAGGAGGAACTGGGTGGACTTTTGTGGGGGAAAATAAACTCTTTTTTTTCCCCATATATAAAAGGCAGGGATACAGCCACATTCTTACTACCAGCTAGAAGGATGCTGAATCTGCAGTAAAACTATCAGCAGCAGAGATCCCATCAGTATCCTGGGCAGCAGATCCATCAGCTTTTCTAGGAAATCTGTGGAATCTGGGTCAAGAGTCTGCAAATGAACAAATTGCTCTCTTTCTGCAATATTATGCTCACAGAAGCTTTGAATACTTGCAAAGCTGTAGTTTCCAGGATGAAGCTTTCTAGCCTGAGGCTGAAGAGCAACAAGATGATTACTCCTGCTCCTTTCCTTCCTCCTTTCTTTCTTCATTTTGTGTGGTTGTTGGTTTTTTCCCTTTCAATTTGTTTTAGCATTAAGTCTGAACTTTAAGAATGATGTAAAAATCGGAGAGACTTTATAATGGATTATCTGTGATACAGAACAGTCAGATGTTTTCTACAACACCGCAGAGTGAGGGTGGTGATGTCAAATGACCTAAAGAAGGGCTGGTGTGCTCAAAAGCTTATCTGTTTGGTTTAATCATTTCAATCGGTCTATTGCAAAATACGCCTCACCAGAAATTTTGCTTCATTGGTAGTTAACAATATAACTACAGAAGTTAAAATGCCCGAAGACACAACTGTCAGTATAGCAAGCATTGTCATTTTAGGCCTAAAAAAGATCATAAGAAGAGCTTATAAAGTAATAAATTAAACAACTTTGCCATTCTATAGGCCTTTGCCTTTCCAGACCCTCCGCAAATACTCATTTCAGACTGGTCACCAGTAACGAGCGCCGACCAGGGCCCGTTCCCAGCAGGCGCCCGCAGCTGCTCCACAGAGGGTGCCCGGAGCCCCCCATCCATGTTCAAAGGCTCCGAGATCACGGGGAGCCTCGATTCATTCCAAAGCCATCCCTGGAAACACAAAAGGAGTTTTCAGGGGAAACCGCAAGCTAGGGCTTTTCTCACGGTGAAAATCGCCAGCCCCTGCGAGCCTCCCGGGGGAGCAAGAAGAGGAGGAGGAGGAGGAGGAGGAGGAGGAGAGGCGGGCTGGTGACAGGCAGCCCTGCGGGCACTGCTGACGTGGTGCCAGGGACCGGGCTCATTTCGGAGGGGAGACGAGCGGGGAGAGGCTGGCGGTGCTGCGGCTGCAGCAGCCTCCTTCCCTCCCTCCCTCCTTCCCTCCTCCGCCGGCACCGGCCCTGGCTCTGCCCTTCCCACCCCCGGGCCTCAGGAGGGCGGCGGGAAGGGGCCCGCGGGCAGAGCCGTGAGGGGAGAGGGATGGCGGGGGGCGAGGGGGCTTCCCGCCTGCTCGGGGCGCTGTGCCTCGCCGCCGCCTGCTTTCACCTGGTGGACGGCAGGGAAACCGGAGCAGAGTGGACCCTGGAGAAGGTGGGTCACGTTTGCGTTCCTGAGGCTCTCCTCGCTTCTCCGCCCGGTTGCCGGGGGCGGGTAGCACCTTCCCGGGCGGGCAGCCCCCTGTCATCCCGCCGGCAGCGGGAAGGCCGGCGGCGGGGGAGCGGGAGGTGAGGTGAGGATGGGCAACATGGCTTCCCGCTCACCCCGAGCTGGTGGCTGCAGAGAACGAGCCTTCTCCACACGTGTGTCCTGTCGGCGATGCCTTTCGCGCCGCCTGGGAAGGGGCAGCTGGAGCGATGGAGCTTTGCCAGGGGCAGTTAGTGAATTTAAGGGAAAACCCGAGCGGCACGAGAGGGGTCAAAATCCGAAATGATGTTCCATGGAACATTCTGTTATACCCCAATTTTCAACATGATCACGGTGATTCAGAGGACGGTGACTTGGTTTGAGAAAACAAATAGTTCTTCCAGCAGTGATGCGCGTTTAGCTACGAAAAACAAGTAGGGATGGTGTTGATAGCTACTGAAAAATTGTTTTGAAAGGATATGATGTTCTACTAGGTTGCAGAGCCATACCATACTGCTTTTAATTCAAAATGTGTGATCTAGTGAAAAAAAGCAGTCTGGAGATAACATTTAATGAAACAGCAACAGGCAGTAAAACCCTGATTTCTGTGTGTAACAACTCAGTGGTCAATTATGAGATACTAACATAGTTTCTTTGTGAAGAACTAAACCACGTGGAACACGGGAGAGTGTACAACTGCAAATTACATTAAATTAAGGGGTTCAGGAATTTCCAAATGGAAAATATACTTCTAGGGCCCATCCCCAGGTGTTTGTAGAAGAGCTGAACTCAAAGTTCAGCCAGAACTGACTGAACTCCGCTGATGAGTGCACCGTTCTCTGCACCAATAGATCAGAGTCCAACTGACAAAATGAAGCTTCCCTCATACAGTTCCACTCACTTCCCCTTAGTCATTCCCTTTCTCCTCGATTTTATTCACTCCCCATTCAAATAAGTGTTGGGTTTGTGGTTTTTTGGTGTGTTTTTTTTTTTTTCTAAGAGAAACTTTCTATTAATTGTATCTTACTATATATATCATGTATAAGCTACATATCTGTAAGATAATACATCTGTAGTGTGCATAATACATATATAAGAATATGTGAGGCTAAGTCTTTAGTCATATTAGTCAACATACAAGCGTGTAGCCCCAGTGCTCCTTTTTTTTCAGCCCCCTTGAGCCACACCAGTACCCTCTTTACCTCATTCCATTCCAGCCAGTCAATCTGCTCGCCAGTGATGAGTGATGTAAATAGTATCTAACCGCAGAACCCTAACATCTGAACTCCTCAGCCCCTGCAGGCACTAACCAACAACCACTTCCTCTTCCTCATCAAATTCTTGTCCCTTGACAACTTTTGTTCCTTCTCCCTAAAGGGATGTGTGAGCCAGAAGTTGAAAGTCTTACAGAATACAGACCTTCTCCTCCTCCTCCTCCTCCTCTCATTGAGGAGGAGGAATCAGGTCCTAAACTTAAGAGTTGTTGGAAGTTAACATCCATTGGCACTGAGCTGAAATATACCAAAAGCAAGGTAAGCATAGGCTACCTGTAGAAGTTGAAGTCTTGCAGTTTTATGCAGATTAGTACAAAAGGTCTTGTGGTACCCCGTGCTCGCCCTGTCGTTCTCGTGCCCCCCTGCTGTGGCCATGGAGGAAACAGAGATTGACCAACACTGTAAGGACTGAGCCATCTACAGACCTCATTCTACTTCTCTTTTATTTCATGACAGCTTTTGTAATTCCTTTCACTTCCCAAATTTGAAGATCTCTGTTATTAGAAATGGGAATTTATTCCTCTTTTTTGAAGTTTTCATACATTTGTACTTCAATAGTAATGTTTCTTTGCAACGTGATTCAATGACCACAATTACCAGACATGTTCTACGGTAGAAGCGAGATGATTCCATGCTCTAAGTGAGCCCTTTGCTTGTTCAACTGAAGGCATATTTTCTGAAGTTCCTTAACTAAATTGTCCTCCCACACTCTTCTGAAGCACGTAGCTTTGGACTTTGCTGTTACAGCCTGTTACTCCTAAACAGAACAGCTCCCTGACAACTTTTTCTCTTGTCTGTGCCTCTTCTACATTGGTGTAAATTTTACTGTATCACATGTTTAGTCTTTCAAAAGACATTTCATGCATCTTCTAAAATATAATTTCCAAACTTGTAAAAGTTCCTCTTTATACCAGATGAAATGCAATTTTTCTTTAACCCATGTCTAAATTTGCAAGCGTGAAAAATGTTAACTGCACATCCTAAAATTTGGTGTCCTTACAGTCTTAAAATTCAGCTTTAAACTTAAACAATATATAAAAACCAGCATCGTAGGATTCAGTGTCTTTGTGTCTCCCCTCTACTTATTTTCCCTAAGTAAGCTGAAGGGGATTAGAAGAAAGGTCCACACATAGATAAACAGTTGGGACAAGAAAGAAGGGTAGAATTAAATGCTTACAGTGAAGTCTAGAAAATATTTGTGCTTGTGCCTGCTTTGCTCAGCACATACATAATTGAAGTAGAAAAGAAGACAAACAGTGAGGCAAACCCCATTTTTTAACAATATTTGTCAGTCAGGGTAATTAAGATAACAGGTCATTATACGGGACTGCGGAAGATCTCAAGATCAGTACACTTTCTGCCCAAGTAATCGGTTTCAGCAGTCATTTCAGACAAATGGGAAGCGACACCCATGAATGAATGAGAAAGGAAGAGGAATGTTATTTCTCTTTTTTGTGAAGGTATACAATGATGGAGTTAGAGTAAATATATCTGTGCAAATGTCAGCTTGATGCAGCAGCAGCCCAAAAGCAAGTCAGTTGTTAAACAGTTTTAAGAAAGGAAAAGAATAGAATAAAAAATACGATTATCCTACACTATAAGCTGTGGTGCACTCATGTTCCAGTTTCCCTCCCGTTCCTCATCTCAAAAAGGAAGAGGTAGACGGGGACCACGGAAGGACAGCAAACCTGATCGGTCATGTACAGCAGCTCTGATAAAAGAACAAGTAAGCAGACCGGGATTTTTCAGTGGGAGAAAGGAGTAGAGGGAAGCCTCTGTCATAGCAATAAGGAATGGATATGACAGGAGCATCCTGTGATAGTGCCTAAATTAGGAATCTATAAAAACAGGAGTGACTCGGGAAGTTCCTGAGAAGAAAATTGCTAGGAACTGGGTAGGTTCAAATCAGGTGCCCAAAGGGGCTTTTGAGATGTCCCTGGGGAGCCCACCGGGCATTCAGCTACCACTCCAGAACAGCACAAGGCTCTTGCACACCTTTGACATATTTGCCAGCCCCATGAGGTGTCTCAAGTATTCTAGGTCGTCTCAAATAGCTCTAAAGGTCCAAGCTCAGGCAACAGAAAGGAAGCCACTGGGGAGGCAGCTAGCACTACTAGCTGTTGCCACAGGAGACGAGCTGCCACTTCTGAGGTTAACCTATGTGTCACTAAAGTTGATGTGTACCCCAGCTAGCCCCAGATGAGCTGCGCTATGACCTGTAGCCGCACCGATTATACCAGAGCGAGCAGAGGCCACAATGACACAGCTTTACTCTTTCCAGAACTGAGCCAGCTTATGTTTTTCTTTGCAATACTCCCATCTCATAACGTAGGCACGGCACAAAGCTAAATATTAGTACTAAAAATAAAGCTTCTGGCATTTAGTCCCAAACTCATTTGAAGGTGGCACAGTTGCAGACATGACTATGTATGTAGGATTAAGATATTAGAAAAGAGAGAACCTAATCATGGGTTCATCATTTTATAGCTGGTAGGTAAAAATTTCTCCCATGTTTCTATTACTAGTACATTTTGCAAGGAAATCAAAGATACAGAAGCCACAGAACTTTAAAATTAGTCAGTATTTTTTGAGAGAAAAGCTTTCTTAAGATTACTTTTTGTTGTCAGTTAATCAAAATAGCACAATATATCACACAGTGTAATTCTGAAGAAATCTATGATTTAAAAGATTTAGTAATAGTTATAGCTGTAGCAATCTTTCCCTTTTTCTCCTTTCTACAGTATTCTCACCAACCAAGAATTTTACATTCTGATGCCATTCAAAAAGTCACAGCAAACACAGATGTTTCTGAAATGTGGGAGAATGATTTGCGCCCTATCCTGATAGAAAGATACTCAGGATCACGAGGAAATTATGTTGTACGACAGGTAAGACAACACTTCCTGAAAACCTCTAAGAACATCTATTATTTATATTCTGGTAGTGCCATTAGTGACCACTACAGGGACGGACACATTCCTTTCATTTGCTAGGATGAACTCTGTCATTGTTCATGTCTAGACTGCATAGAGCCTATATGACACAGTTTGCATTTCAGCTGACATTATTTTCCAGGGCTGTATAGCATGATGGAAAAAAAAAAGAAATCATACTCAAATTTACATTTTAAATTAAAAAGCTCGCCTCAGGTTTGGTACCCAAAGTACAACACAGCAGTTGTCCATTTTCTCACATGCACAGGCTTTTGGCCACTGGTTAAAACTCCCTGGGACCCTACACGGGGATGGAATAAATTACATCCCTCCACCCCTTTTCTGGAGAGGTCCTGTGCCGATACACTCCCCGGAAGTGTTTCCTCAGATGGGTGTATCAACACGAAAAGGGATCAGAGGGGTCTAAGCTGGCAGGCGGCCTAAATGGTCAACAGGAAAAAGCACCGCACTGGTTTAATCGTAGCACTAGCCTTCATCTACCTTTAAGCAGTGACTCAACAGCTCCTAGATAACCCTAACTACAATAAGTTTATTTGCCACTCTACAAGTGGTAGACTGGAAAAATGCAGCTTTTTTTATGCTTTTTGTGTGTGTGTGCACATGCATGTGTCTCTATCGATTTAGTTTTGTGGTTTCTTTAGTGATACCCTGGAAGGCAGCCAAATGAAAGGGGAAAAAGTGAGAAAAATAAAAAACCAGCAGAGCCTAGGCTTGAAAACCACAAATCGTATTCAAACAGAATCATTCTGTTACAAGGTAACAACATGTACTAAAGTAGACATCCACCAAAGGAAAAAAGAAGAGTCTTCCATTGTCAACGCATAATGGAGATGAAATGGATGACATGTATTTCTTAAGACACAGGAAATGCATCAAACTCCTTCAAGGGAGAAGACTAGCGACAGTCATGAATAGTGCATGCTGGGAACTACATCCAGTCTTATATATTCCTCTTAATCCGTAACAGACGTCCTTTGCTCAGCCTACAGCTAGCAGATAGACCATACAACGCCTTAAAAGCTTTCAGAGGGTGACCACAAACAAAATGGAAGTTTGTTCTAGCACTAAAATTAATGGCAGTATTCCCATCGACTGCACTAAGAGCAGGACAAGTCTTCAAAGTCTGTTTTCTTTTTTCCCCTTAGAGGCTTTTCCTAATGTTTATTTAAAGAGAGGAATCTGACTTGAAGAAGCACTCTAGGGACCTATAAAAATAAGTTGCTCAACAGAGATGGCCCTCCAATAATAGTTAGCCAGAACTCTGTACTAAGTGTAACTGGGGTAGTTAGAGGCACTCTCTTTAGGTAGGAAGTTACCTAAAATCAATGACCTCTTTTATGTATTTACAGTATTCATTTTTATCTTTACATGAGCTATACTTACCAGATTTCCTTTTTAAAAGACTATTCAGACTGTCTCTTACAGCCTTGTAAACAATTTATGCCACTTGAAAGACATATTTCTTATAGAAGTTAAAAAAACAAAGAGGTTTTTGTTTGTTTGTTTTTGTTTTTTGGTTTTGGGTTTTTTTTTATGCTGCTGTGGCATCTATGTGTGGTAATTGTCAAAATAGCCACAATAGCTGCCAGTTTTAAAGACATTTAATTTAGAGACACAATTGAGTTCAGATTTGAAGAGGTAAGCATTAAATGTGTCCTAGTTACACCCGAAAAAACACTGGCCTGGAAAATTCAGAGATCAAGATCTTAATGTTTCATATTAATGGGCAATGATTCAAAGCACCCTCAGACTCCAAAGACAAGAGACAGAAGGGAGAAATGAAAAGCAAGTGAGCCAGTCACAGCCTGAAGTAGCAAAGATGTTGCTTACTTTATATAGTGACATTACATGTTTTGCTGTTGTGGAATCACGGATTTGACGGAGTTGGAAGGGACCTCTAGAGATCACCTAATCCAACTCCCCTGCTCAAGCAGGATTGCCTAGAGCACATTACTCAGGACTGCATAAATATTTAAAATTTATCTTTAAAAAAGACCAAAAACTTACAGAAATAAGCTTAAGTGCCACTATTAACTAGCTAGTGACAGTTTGTCTGCAACATCTTTTTGAAGCAAGCAATATTAATATTTTTTTAATATTTTTTTTTTTTAATTGCAGCACATCAAGCACCGTCTTCAAAGATTACAGGCTGGTTGGGAAATTGAAGAAGATACATTTCAGAGATACACACCATATGGATATCAAACATTTTCAAATATTATCAGCACCCTCGACCCCTCTGCAAAACGCCATCTAGTACTTGCTTGCCACTATGACTCAAAATTCTTTGGACAACAATGGGAGGAGAGAGTGTTTGTAGGAGCAACTGATTCAGCCGTGCCTTGTGCTATGATATTGGAGCTGGCACGTGCTCTGGATAACAGGCTCCAGTTAATCAAGGTAGTTGGCTTGTTTCATTTTGGTTTTGCAAAATAGCACTTAGGGCGCTTCAAGTTCTCTCCCACAGCCTGTGTGCCTGATCTTCTGATCGCTGTGCCTATAGTAAAACTCCCATTGACTTCAGGAAGAACAGAACAGAGATCTGTATCTACTGCTTTAGAGTACACTATCACATTAAAACTTCTTATGCAAAGGGTGGCTATCTAAAAATTATCTAATAACTACATACTATATACAAATAACAAATTATGCATTAATAATACATTTCATAGACTCAGCAAGATATATTTCTACTTTCTATCTAAAAGGCACAGAACCCCACTTAGAAGCTGCTATGGCATCCAGTAATATCTAGGGTCATTGACAAAGTTTTGTTGCTTTCTCAATCTTGCATTTTTAAGATCTCTCACTTGTACTCTTTTTTGGAGATGAATGAACTAATCACTGTGCAGGAGAGTTACATTCATGTCCCTCCATCCCATGATGATTTCAAGCTTTTCTTGTTTTCCTTTATCAATTTGGAAAATTGATAAATTTTTGTCGTATTATGATAAAAAATTGTATTTATGAAGTGAGCGATGGCTGAGTACGGGAGAACAGTCAAGTAATAGTATAATATTATGCGTCTGTGGTACCTGTGCTATGAAAATCTGCTTCAAAGTGCTGCCATTGCTCGGCACAAAAATCTATTGATCCTACTAGCTCTCAAAGCTTGTAGGATTACAAACTTGTAGGATTGCAGATTCATGAGTGCCATCTACTGGTTCAGTATTTATTATTTACAGAAGAATACTTTTCATAAAATAACAAAGCTTTTGCAGGGAAGGGTCTCAAATGCTTTGCAAAGTGTCAGGAATACACTCAGCCCAGGTGTTAAGATTACTTGTTGGCAGTTGTTTCCACAAACTGATTTGGTGCCCTCTGACACTAGAATATTTAAGAATTAGAAGATTAGGAATACGCCAATGTTTTTAGTCACAAAAAAAAAGCACTTTTGTAATACAGATGCTTTCATTTAGAAGCTTCATTTGGAATAAAGTTGCCTGATGGTCACTTATGGAACAACCTGCACACTGACTTAAAGACTGGAATTTTTTGCAAGTAATACATCATTTTTTGATTAAATGGCTTAATCATGTAAGATGACAGCATTTGACAAAAAGGCAGTCTAATTTCTTTGCACAGGCTACCGTTTGTGCAGTCTGTTAATAAAATATACTTTGGGATCCATCTGCTTAATACATTAGCTATGACCTTTTTGCTCATAGTAGCATAACAGACTGTAATGCTTTCAGCCAAATCTATTTATACTTTGACTTCGAGCTGTGATTTTTATCTTGATATTTCTCCAGTTATATAGAGTAAGTTTAAAATTAAAGAACAAAGAGATCTGTCTACATTATTCAGTCGTGGTAATGTGTTAAACAGTAGTAGTAATAATAATAATTACAAATACTGCTTTCTAAAATTCAAATGGCATTAATACAGTTTCCTCCAGAATGTAATGCAAAATGACTGCTATCAAAAGAGCTGTCCTGTGCAAAGGACAAAGGGCAGCAAAGCATTGCCATTAGAGAAATCCATATATTACTGTGAGCATAATCAATATCATCTTGCCTACGTGAGTGGCATTTTATAGAAGTTTTCCACTACTGTTTATATTGGATCAGCTCCAGTTTGTTGGGAGTTGTAGCCCATACAGGACATGACTGTTGCCAGTGACCCCACCTTTTTAACCACATCATGCAATTTTGCTTGAAATAACATCAATTCATAGAGGGGTTAAAATATTACTGGCAACTACCAAGACTACAGTTCCCAAAACTGTTCCTGTAGCAGAGCTCAACTGGGTTTATCCATGTTGTAGATTATAATGAAACCCTGCCAGTGCAAACAAGGCTTCAGTTAGTAAACACAGGGAGAAAAAAGGTTCCTTCTACACTGGGGTGAAATTTCACACAGATGTCTCCTTTGTGACCTTAAATACATTAATTGTATATATTCTCCGTTCTTACTGCTGTGATATTTTTGGTTGTTGAAAGGGAAGGGCGTTATCTACTTCACTCTCTGTGCTTTGGTTTTAGGGCAAAGTTGCCTAGGTGGTTTCCAGTCCCCTTGAAAGAAAATAAATTCATTCTTCTCTTGACTTACTGCTCTTTGTCCCTCAAAGAGCCATCAACTTCAAAATACACAACTTGCCTCCACTGATGCACAAAGGTAGCAGAGATATTACTCCTTTGTGGCACTATCATGTAATAGTATTAGCACTCAGATCAGGTGTTGTTGCTGACATGTCTCCTCTTTACTTCTGCTGCCTGGTTTTGCAGACCTGTCTCAACATACTCAGCTCATATCCACTGAAGGCAGGAGTGAAACTTTTAACCAGAACCAAAAGGATACCAGACTGGAGAACATGTCAATGTGCTAGACAAATAATAATAACTGATTGCTACCACTGCTACGCCATAACCTGTGTTTAGCATCCATAGGAAGGTCTGCATAGGGTACCTTGAAAATATACCCCTACTGATGTTGCTTTTATGACTACAGCATTTGCCCTTTATTTAATGGTCTGGCCAGAATGAGTTATGTTACTTTTAACTTCCTCCAACAGACCAGCTCAACATCAAGACCAGACCTTTCACTTCAGCTCATTTTTTTTGATGGTGAAGAAGCTTTTGTCCGGTGGTCCCCTTCCGATTCCCTCTATGGATCTCAACATTTAGCTCAAAAAATGGCATCCACTCCACATCCACCCGGTTCAACAACCACAAACCAGCTGCAGGGCATAGTAAGTGGCTTTCACCTCCCTAATGACTAATAGCAAATTGCATTTTTTTCATATTTAATTAGCAAGTAATCGGCCAAATTCCCAAGAGACCATGAACCCCACCAAAGTTAAAGGCAGAAACAGGCTTGTGGAAATGTTATGAGATGTACTAAAATAGAGAGTTGGCAAGAGCTTTTCAGATTAATCTGCTCTGAGCTTCTCCATGCAACTATGAGGAGTCATCACAGGAAAATGAAAATACACAAATTTATTGGACTATAAACTAGGATATGCACCATCTTCAAGAGAGATAATTCAAAGTGATTAGGAAAGAGCATGGACACAGTATTAGTCTACGAACAAATCTCCCTTAGCTCAGCACTAAGCTACAGTGAGCTCCCTATTTCCCTTTGATTCCTACTAACATTCTGATTGTCCACTCCCTTCTCCCTCCTGCCTTCCAGTTTCCCTACTCGCTGCTGAGACACTTTTCTTCTGTCACTGGATCTTGTGACTCATAAAATGTCTTTCCCTTGACAGACTTTGTTGTTCTCCGGGGAAGAAGCAATTTCCTCTTCTTTCTCCCCACCTACCATAGTTTTTCTTTTAAAGGGATATAACACACAAACTGCAAACAAAGCAATGAAGTCTGCTCCAGCTTGAGGAGCAGAGAACCGGCCTACCTCTTTCCTCCTCAGAAAGACAGCAAAATGCATCTGATTGCAATTGGGTTCTGCTAATGAGTTCTTCTCAGGTACCACAATAGAAAAGCTAGAGCTTTGACCAGAGCTATCAAAAGACCTAGTTCCTGTACAGGCACCACCAGGTTTCATTATTGCTGCTGCTGCTGGTGTTGTAGTAACATAAAGAATTCTGTATTAAAGATTATTTTCTTCTGTAGGACCTGCTTGTACTACTGGATTTAATTGGTGCACCAAACCCAGTCTTTCCCAATTATTTTCCAAACACTATCCGATGGTTTCAGAGGCTTCAAGCAATCGGTAAGGAGAGGAGTATGGGCTTTTGGTGAATCTGAAAATTTAGTTAGTAGTTTGTGAATGTATTAAGTCCTGTAAATCAGATTTTTAGATTACTTTTCTGGTTTACAGTTCTAATATTTAATAACGTAAATGTTAAATTTTGTGCATCTTAAACCTATGTGAATATTTTAATATTTAATAATAAAATAACTAACGGAGATTCCCAGACACTCGGAAGCCATGAAACAGATTTTATTACTGAGTGTCACTCTGCGGCTCTTGGGAACTGCTTCACTTCTGTGTTTTAGTTCTCACTTCTGTAAAGTAACGGTAATAGCACCAATCATAGAATAATTTAGGTTGGAAAATTCTTTTGAGATCACCAAGTCCAACTGTAAACCTAACACTGCCAAGTCCAAATGCAGGAGTCCCAGGTGGGTCTCACCAGAGCAGAGGGGCAGAATCCCCTCCCTTGTCCTGCTGGTGATGCCGCCTGGGATCCGGCTGGATTTCTGGGCTGCCAGCGTGCGTTGCCGGCTCATGTCTGGCATTTCTGCCTCCATGGGGCGGCTCTAATCCCAGCATCCCCCAGCGGGTATGGATACTGACCTAGCTGCAGGACCTTGCACTTGGCTTGAGATCTTCTAAGTATGAAACAAATGTAAAAAACAGGCACCAACTCCTTTTTCTTCTTTGATGGAAAAAGCTTCCATGTGAGAGGAAAAATAATTCGAATGTGCTAACGTGCCTCATATTGTCCAAAAGTTGTAATAATCACTTTCATTGTCAATTACAGAGCAAGAGCTACACAACATGAATCTTTTGAAGAATCACCTTGTTGAAAGGCAGTATTTCCGGACTACTGTACATCGAGGCTTGGTTGAAGATGACCACGTTCCATTTTTATTAAGAGGTACTGGAAGCTCTTCTATGTTAAAGTTCAGTAACAAATACATCATTTAGTGATTTAGCAAGTGCATATGATCCTGTTTTTTGAGCTTATTTGTCCCAACTTGAGGCTTCCGAATCCAATTTTACTCAGGCCAAGAGTCACAGCTTTGAAAAAACATACCCGGGAAAAAAAAGCAGTGATAAAACATCATTTTGCACAAGCACAGCTCCAGTGACACAGAGATAATGGAAATTTCTGTCAGCAGTAGTGTCCTGCAAAGATAAGCCACTCTGATCCAGCGGGATATCACTATATACCACACTAGCCACCTCGTTACTATTTCTAGGAGCATTGAAACACTCAAATGTTGTATCTTCAAAGACAAGAAAAATCTCTAAAGATCTGTTGTCAGCGTTACAGTAATGCTCACAATTTACCTGTGTCAATTTTCAGGCACTGACTCATGCGAAAACTCACATACTCAAATCAGACATCCTCATTCCCTAAAGAGAATGGAGATTTCACAGCTGTCAGCTTGAGGAATGGGCAAAGTGCATAGAGCAGCCAGCAGAAATAGCAAAGGACACAATATCCCTGAAATCCTTCCTGGAATTAGGCACATACCTGCAAGTAGGATTCCCTAACTAAGCATTTCTCCTGGCAGACACCTACACCATAGCCTCGACTTTGCATTCATTCTTTTCCTTTGGGATGCAATCAAAGAAAGGGAAAGCAGTTGTACTACTGCTGCCACCTCGTCAAGATGCAGGTCAGTCATTAAAGCACTTGTCCAAGTTCAAGATGTGGATTTGATGTCCTTCTTGGTTCAAGCACGCAGCAGAGCATCTCCAAAACTAAGATGTATCTAATACCCAAAGAAGGATATTAGATACAGTAAATGCTTCTGATCGAAGTTTTCCACTGTACAGCAAGGACTTGCAAGAGTCACATTGCTAGAGAAGGGTTTACCAAAAAGGAATGTAACACTAGTTCAACAAAAAGGGTAACTACTTAGGAAAGGAGGGATGTATCCTCATATCCAGCCCCTCACTTTACCATTGCTTATGCTCTGTTAACTACTGCGTAATGCAAAACGCACACACAGCTCTGGAAGCAGGCACAAGACCAGCCACACCACTTCTAGGCGAGTGCTCTCTTCATTGAGCTACGGTTACTGTCTCCGGTTCAATGGCTCTTCAACTCCACGAATCTTTCATTTTTCACACCAAGGCAGGGCCCAGGTCCAACAAAACCAACACAGCCATCCTATGCATGTCCAGGGATATCAAAAATCCTACATGGGAGAAGTTAATATGGGAAAAAATGACTACACTTCAAAACCTTTTCTAATGATTAACACCTAGTGAAGAAAACAGATTCCTTAGTGTTACGCAGCTCTAAAAATGAGAGAGGAAAAGCAGTAAAACAGGGAAGAGGCTGGAGAGAAAAAATGCTCCCCCCAAAAAGCAATCAGGAAGCAGAAGTCTGATTTAACTCCTCTTTTACCTGAAAGTTGCAGTATGTGGTAGCTTGATGTACATATATATATGTGTGTATATATATATATGCAGTGCTACAGATCCTTTCAAGTGGAAGTTCTTTTATCTGAGAAAAACAGTGGTTCTATTTTACAGAGTAAAAATACAGACACCATTTATGGAGAGGACTAAAAAATGCCTGAAAAAGTGCTCAACCTTAACACTGTCACAAGAACATGGTAATTAGTTTTCAGTTTGGGGAGCTGCAGTGGTTTCTCTGCCCTTTCATAGCTCCTAAACATTGTACCAACACCTACAATGCAAAGGATCTCAAGAAACCAAAAAGCAAGTATCACAGTAAAACTACTAGCTACAAATGCCTTTAAAAAAGAAAAAAAAA
>VXAK01022972.1:0-15734 GCA_013399435.1 Arenaria interpres
AGAACTTCAAGGTTTAGCTAACATGTGCTCATCAGTTACCATGCTCACAGTGATGAAACTACCTGAAATTAGGTAGTTTGAAATTAGGTAGTAGAGCCCCTTGAGCTCGTCCCTACCTTGAGTAGGGACGCCTCTCCACATTACTCCTCCAGATTCATAGATTCCTTGCCGCAACAGATCCTGGGGAAGTGAGGACTAGCACGCCACAGTTTGAAATCCTAGCTGAGTGACAGGAAGGCTTGCTTGGCCAGATCGACTCCCTCAGACACAAACAGCTGTTAATCATAGAATCCCAAAGAAAAACACTTTTGAACAAAAGTCAGGGCGCTTCCTTCCTCTTCCACCCGTGGCTTCAAAACTCTGCGTCAAACTTTACACCTGCTTTTAGCCTTCCATCTGCCTGCCACGGAGAGACTACCGAGAAAAAACCCAACGTCATGGCAAGGAGGCATGAAAAGGAAAAGACGCAGCAAGAAGGAGCATTTTCACCCTGTGGATATGCAAACATCAGACCTCCTACCCTAACTGCTTGGTGAACCAACTCCAGCCCTTATTTGGCTTTCCCAGGGCCAGCTGGACACCAGGATATCCTGATATCCCAGGCTATATGGAAGAACATGCTGGAGTGGAGCAGAACCTACATGCTACAAGTATGGAAGACATCTCTCATGTCTCTCTCATGCACAAGGAAGCCATCATCAGCTGTGCTGGCAAGTAGCGATTTCACACTGATTATTCTTCACTGACTACATATGAATATTTTATTTCAGTTTTGTGGTAATACTTAATACTTCAGGAGCAGAGGAAATGGTCTGAAGTTGGGGCAGGGGAGGTTTAGATTAGATCTTGGGAAGAATGACTTTCCTGAGAGGGTGGTCAGGCACTGGAAGGGCCTGCCCAGGGAGGTGGTGGAGTCACCACCCCTGGAGGGATTTAAGAAACATGTAGACGTGGCACTTCAGGGCATGCTCTAGTGCCTGAGATTGTGGGGGTCTTTTGTGTGTGTGTGGTTGGACTCGGTGATCTCAAAGGTCTCTTCCAACCATGAAGATTCTGTGATTGATAGCAAGTATCTCAGTTGTAGGTGTGCAGTGAAAGTAGGTGAGCAGTGAAAGTAGGTGAGCTATCAAGTTAATTCATTAAATATTTAACTTGCTAACATGTAATAACAAGCAAGAGTTCTCCCCCAAGACCAAAATTAACTGAGGTGTCAAACTGTGGCAGGCAAAACCAAATTCTGGCGATCTATGAGCGTACTGGACTGATGTACCAGGAAGGAAAAATCCTGCTTCCTTATCAACACGTTAATATCACTATGGATGAGTAGCTTGTCAAATACACCAAGCTAAAGTCATATTTCAGCCTTGTTTTATGAGCTCCAGATGCCTTTAAAACAAAACCAAACCAAAAACCAAAACACCTCCACAAGAACTTTTTTTTAGAAGGCACTTTTTAGAAAAAGCAGGCTGAAGAAGAGAAATGCAGGACAGAAGCTAAGGGCAAACTTAGCCAGAAAAATATAAGAAAGACCTCCTTGCTGGGACAGCAGGAAAGAGCAAACTATCTATGGAGGACATCAATGACGAGACCCACTGAAGGCAAAGCTCGCCAAACATCCAGCCTGCTTGCTGAGAAAGGTTTGGCAACCCCCTCACAGAGCATCCTGTCAGCCCGGGGAACTAAGGCAGCCTTCTGTAATTTTTGTATCTGCAACATATTCAGAGATTTACAGTTCAAACCCAAGCCACATGCCCCAAAATCTGAATTAGCTTGGCAAAGGTGAGTCGAACAACGTTCACACAAACCCTGCCCGCAGGCTTGTCAACGCAGAAGAGACACGCTCAATACATACAAAAGTAAGTAAACACCGTGTTTACACTCACCTCCCTCACTAAAAAAGGTGCTTACCAAGTTACCTGCATTTTGATCTATCCTGAAACCATGGAATTATCATCACGTGAATCACCAAATAAAGATGTGTAAACAGTGAAGCCTTTCAGTGTCTGAAGATACGGCTGTCAGTGGCTTGCAGCATTCTGTGTACGTGCAGGGAACGGTGAAAACAGAATTACATACGTGAAGCAAATAATAAAAAGTCTGCTGTGGGGTGGAACATTTCACAGAATCACATGGGGTTGGCAGGGACCTCTGGAGATCATCTAGCCTCTTCCAGGGCTCTGCCACCCTCACAGCAAAGAAGTTCCTCGTCATGTTCAGGTGGAACTTCCTATGTACAAGTTTGTGCCCATTTCCTCTTGTCCTGTCCCTGGGTACCACTGAAAAAAGACCAGCCCCATCCTCTTGACACCCTCCCTTGAAGTATTTATAAGCCTTGATCAGATGCCCCTTCAGCCTTCTCTTCTCCAGACTAAGAAGACCCAAGTCCCTCAGCCTCTCCTCGTAAGGGAGATTCTCCAGGCCCCTCATCATTTCGTTAATATCCTGGTAACCTGACTCATGCTAGCCCTTTAAGGTGAGGATGGGTCATGGTTTGTGATCTACAAGATTAAAGGAAAACTTGATCAATAAAGAATAAATAGGTCTAACTGGAGAGACTTTTTTCCAATAAAGTTTCAGAGATGCATTGGTACGGTAAATTCAAGCAGATTATCAGAAAGGAACTACCAAAGATTTTGCAGTATACTGAGCAGACAACTGCCTTCTAATCACTTCTAGACACCGTACTTGAGCTGCTTACTGAGCAGGGCACAAGCAGCCTACTCAGATGTTTGATTGTCTGGGAGAGGGCCACCCACATCTGACCCAGTGAAAGTGCGTATGTGCAAGAAGAATCCTCTCAAAACAGTGTAACCTTTTTATATAATCTGACCTTTAGCAAACAAAAAAAACCCCTTTTCTATCATATTCATGCAGAAAGAAATCAAGTAGAGTTTCACATCACTTCTAAATCATGGAAGATACAGTGAAAATTTTTTTACATCAATAAGCATGTCACTAAGTCAAAATAGAAATTTCTTCTGAGACATGTCAATAATCCGACATTGCGTTTAGGTCCAAACTTATGGAAGAATATCAATACAAAATGTTTACATGTCACACATGCCACCTAACGGGTTTCAGTCTGGCAAGGGAGAACCGAGACTCCCTGAGGAAAAATGGAAGGTCGAAGAAGCAGAATTGCTCATTACAGGAGGTGCTGGACACCACACGCCGGCAATTTCCACATCTATGTGACCTGAAAATATGTGCTTTGCTTATATTTCCTTTATGGCAGAGGCAGGATGAAAAGCAACAGGAATTACGTTTCTTCTTTTTTTTTCCCAAACATACAATTTACTAATGGAAAAACACTTGTGGTCAATCTTTAAGGTTTCCAAACAGGGAAAGCAGGGAGAAACAGAGCATACAGCAGCAAAAAACCCAAATGCAGCAAAATTATGCAGCAAACAAACTTCATCAACAACCAGAGACCCATCACCATGTTTCAGTTGGCTTTAGAAACCAGAGCCTGGACTGACTCAACAATTTGATTTATACTTTCAACTTATTCCTCATGCAGGGCTCCAGTTCCTCAGATCTACAAGTCAAGCACAGGTACCTAGGACAGAATAAGCTCTTGACATAAAATGAACATATGAAACTTCTATACAGATCATTGAAAGGAACTTCCTTCTAGAAATAGGAGTGCAAAATAAGCTGTGCTACTGTGAAAGTATTTACAACGCCACGCTATTCTCACACTTCTTATTGGTCAGCACCAACCTCAAGGGAGACACAAGGGAAATGAAGAATAGTGGGACCTAAGCTCTTCCATCACATACGCCTCCAGGACAAGTGTAATGAAGCAGGGTATGGGGGAATTGAGCTCTGCTGTGGCTAGTGTTGTGTTTATGGAGTATCTATAGAGGAAATCTATATCTGATAGAGGGAATCTGATTTCTGTAAAAGATACAAGACCAACCGCTAACAGATCAATTACCAGACAAGATTCATTCCTTTCCCTCAAGCAATATTTCAGACAACTACTATCAGAAGACAGGAAACCTATCCAAGTATTAAAAAAAAAAAAAATTAAAAAAACCCACATTACAAGTAACATTCCATATTAGACTAGAGGGTGAAGAGCGTGAACAGTACTCTGCCTCAATAGTAACATGCCACAAAAATGGGAAACACCATTTGTCTGCTGCCCTGGATCCAGTGGGGATAAGGTTAATTTTCCCCAGGCTTTAGCAGGGACACAGGTATTCCATCCCATGGGGGCAGCCGGGAGCTGGCTGGGGAAGGGGGCAGGAGTCCCAGCACTTGGGAGTGGGCTGGGACGTCCAGGGTACCATGGGTGAGCAGTGGTACCGTAATCGTGTTTGTACATTCCTCTATCAGTGGTGGTGGTGTTGTTGTCCTCTTTCCTTTGCTATTCTGTTAAACTGCCTTTATTTCAACCCACAAGTTCTGCTTTTTTCTTCCGATTCTCCCCCACAGGTGTGGGGGGGTGAGAGAGTGACTGTGGTTCTTTGTTGCTGCCTGAGGCTCAACCACATCTGCATACACTTTGACTACTTTGAGGTTAAAGAAGATTATATCTTAAGCAAGTTAAATCTTAAGTGATTGTAAAAAATCTAGAACAAAATACCCAAGTTCCCCCAAACCTTCAAAACTCAAATGATTCGTTGCTTACATCACTAAAAAATTATTTTTGTGATAGCTCAAGAACTAACAGACATTCAGTGATAAACTCAAATGTTCATTCAAAGAAGTATGATCACACAGTGAGTATATTCTTTAACTATTTCCAAAATATATTTTGCAAAAGAGATCAATTTCAAGTTTCACAGATGCTATGAAGTATAAGGTCTCAAGAAGTCATGAAAAATACTGTCACTCTTCTTTTTTGCATTTCACTTGACTTGCTCATCCATCTCTATGACTTCACATTGTAGGTTTTAAAAAACAAATCCTACGACCGTGTTTGAATTGTAGAGGAACAAGCCAGGTGTAATAGCATGTTAAGTAACAATGGCACTTTATTTCCTGTATGAATAATACTTTCTCCTGCTATTATTTCACTATACTGAGTCTAAAGTCTTTTACCAAACAGCTAAGGAGCTCAGATTAAATGTGAAAGGAGAAAGATGTTACAGTCTACAATTTATTAGCTGCCAGCAGTTGTGCAGTAAACCCTTTGCAGGAAGAATGGCAAATTGTAACCTCAGTTACCGAGTCGGATAACTCAGGGATGGCTGATGGGAGAAAGTCTCCTTACATCCTATGGGTCATTGCTAGGGCAGTTAATCTCTGGCTATACTGTAATGTTGGCTCCCAATAAATAGATCATATTATTTTGCGCGGTTCTGCTCCAGCCTTCCGTTTAAAAAACTAAAACCCCAACCCCATCAAAACCTATTGCAGGTTTCTGTTTTCGGTTTTTGCGTGTCCTACACTATGTAATTCATTCAGACGGTGACCCAGGGATTTAGTATTGAGGTCAAGCATGAGTTACAGGAGAGAAAGAAGTTATGCTGAGAAAAATTGCTTCTTGATGCAATGCATCAAGAACTTTTAATGCAGCCTGCGCTTGGAAGCCACGAGAGAGTTAAACCTGCCCCAGACCTTGCCAGCTGCTCTATGTGCTTCTGAAATAACCTTGGAGAGGGGCTAGTAATAATCTGTGTCCCAGCTCCCAGAATGCCAAACATTCACGCATTACAGCAACAGATGCTCGATTATGGCACTGTAGCTTTCTGTGCTAGCACACTTTCATTTGTTCTCAGCCATCATCTCCAGTGACCTCCTACAGACCTCAGATCAAAAACAAAGAGGAGAAAACTGCATTCTGGATCCCAGAGAAAATGCGGTTTTCCCTCAGTATAATGTTGTTACCTGAGAAAATGAAAACGAAAGAACGTAATATGCTAGTTTTCAGTTACAGTCATAGTATCTGAAAATACTTACAGTATTTTTAAAACAGTGCTTACATTAGTAAAATTAGCATATAATGATTTAACTTGGCAGAATTGTTTCCATCCCAAGAAATCAATATCAAATTTTCCCAGTTCTAAACTTGCAACACAAGATGTGACTTGCACATGTGAAAACAAGAAGCATATCCCAACTCCTCAAACAGGTTGTAAGACCTGTAAGATCTGTATTCCTCAGATACTGCTGAAAACAAGGCTCTTTAGCCTCATCCCCAAGAATCTTTTAGGGAGTACAGTGTTATTTATCAATATCAGAGAAAGCTGGGTGAAATTTGTATTTCTGCAAGCCTTCTGTGTAATGACTGGCACTGAAACTTTTTTTTCAGCAACATGAAGGGATTTCGAAGTAAGATGTTCCCAAACACACAGAACAGTTTCCACAACAGGTGCTTTCCCCATAAACGTTTGCCAAAAATATGATATTCATGGGAAAATAGTTTTTTTACACTCAACTAAGAACATTCAAACAAGTTTATTCCTGTAACTGTATGAAAATTCTGACACAAAGCACGCATGAGTATGAATGCAAACAAACCTTATCTGTGAACTGACACTTGAAATAAAGTACACATAACTGGTATAGAGAACTCAGATACTAATTAATAAAGTAATAGTAATGCTCGAATCTTTTACCAAAGCATGCATAAGACTCTTAATCTAGAGCTGGCTATATAATCTGAAATACCCTAGCCTTAAATCTTCTTCTTCCTTTCTATAACCTCCTCTTACCTACCCTAAAAAAAGGTATCAGTACCTGAAGGACACTAGTCTGCTTTTCATTTTCTTAGTTCCAGAGTTTGTGTCACTTGCGAGCAACCAGATCTGGAACTCAAGCCAAAATCCAAGTCCCAGGACCGGTACACAGAAGATTTCAGTACACCACATATAGTGGTCCAACAACGCTTGCATCAGTGTAGACAAAAAAAGCTCTGAGCTTTAAAGTCCTCCCTTGACGTTTGATGTGGCAGTCTTCAAGGGGAAGGTGAAGGGTGGGATTATGTATTAAAGGTGACCAGCAAACAGCGGGTGGCAGCCATCTCCAGTCCTTCAGCTCTTCACCTGATGAGCTCACCAGCCTGAAGTCCTGTAAACCGTCTCCCATGGGGTTTGCAGAGGTAACTTTTGACTGGTGACAAATTTTTTATGGTCTCTCTGGGTGTCCAGACAGAGGTCGTCTCTACAATGGCTGTATGATGCAGCCGTTCCAGAAAGTTGGAACAACTGAAAACATACCATTCATTACTCATCATCCTGACACATCACTGGCCATTTTCATTCATTGGCCTGACAGATATTTAATGTAAGGGGACTTTTGCATCCTTTTGTCTCTGTCCTCTTCTGCGCTCTCCTAGCAAGTGTCATTAATAATCCCTCTCTGAATTTCACTTGGTCTGACCTTTGTTTAGGAGGGACCCTACAGTAAATCCTCTTGAAGTACAAGGGAAAAGCCTAGGTATTATTCCAACACCAGCTATGCCTGCTTTAGAGAGAACCTTCAGAGGGCACTGCATGGGGAGGGCACATGAGAAGGTCTGTGGGAACGTTTACCCCAGCGGTCGGTCTCTTTGAAAGGAGTTTCTTAATAGCCAGCTGCTACATTAAAGGAAATAATGCTTGCAAACCCAGTTTAGGACAGGACACACGTATATATAAACAGAATTGGATTTCATCAGTCTCATCAGCAAAACTGGTATAAAATGTTATACCCCATAAAAATCTCAAATCTTAATTAAACCGTAACAGTTGCCAGGGAGTCAGCTTTCCTGCGCTCTGGGAAAGCAAACACAGATTTGATCTGCCAGGAGTCTCATATTGCACTGAAAACAAAGACCTTAAAGGGTTAAAGTCAGTGGAAGACAGATGTGCTGCCCTTTCTGATCAGACATTCATATCCTGTGTCAAGTCTGCTTGAGACCACAGTGGAAACCAGCCTGGGCAGCCCATGAATCTCTTGCATGGCACAGGTTTGGTAACATTTGTCCTTGCCTTAACAGCTGCCACTTCAGGAAGTTTTTCAAGAAATATGCTTGGAATAGAAATAATTTGGAATACAGAAGTAATTGAACAATGAAACCCTCGGGTCATGCCCATAAATACTTTCCCCACTGCTATTTTAGTTAAGGACAGATCACGACACACTTACACATGCCATTCAATCCACTTGCAGTAACTGCTCAGAAAATAAGTGTTATTAATGAATTAACTTTTCAAATGCTCATTTAGCCCCTGATTCCCCTGGCTTTCAGTGAGAAGCCCAGTTGTGATACAGCTCAGAGCCTGTACCTCGCATGGACAGAAGGAGCTGTCTCCCAAGTCTCTGCTGGGGAAGTTTGTGCACCCACATACTTTTTTGATTCTAAAAAAGTTTCCGTGGTAACACCTGTAACACTGCACTGCGGCCTGGAATTCAGCTGGCCTTGCTACTAGTCCTGGGCTTTAATTATGGGACTGGGCTTTTCCCTGATCTTTTACTTCTTTGGCTGAATTCATTATCGTAACATCGTGGTAAGACAGAACTGAACCCATTCAGCACATCAAGGCTGAAATACCAACCCAAAGAGCAGACAGGAAAAACCCCACTGAGTAGCACATCTTATCAGCATGTAGCTGTATGCAGAACTGTTGATTTTTCTGGGCATTCAGCTAACTGAATTTTATGCAAGAAGCTCAGAATAACTGAAAGTGGTTAACTAACAAAAGCATTTAAAACCAAACAGCTTCTATTCGTTTTAACCAAGGAGCGAACTTATGATAAATTATGAAGAGAAGCGAGGGAATTCAAAGTGTTTGAAACATAAGACTAATAAATGTACTACCACCGTGAACTTGAATAACAAGTTCTTTTTTGTGTTGCTAGCAACTCCATCATTTGAGCAAGATCATACAAACCCTTTTCTGAGCAGGTTGTTTGCACCACCGCAGTCAGCCAACCATCCGTTCTGACACAAGCCAACTATACAAGCAACAACCTGTAGACCTAATGGCCCGTCATCCAGGTATGTCAGAGAGCTGGGCCTGGATTAAGCCAAATTTGTGGATTTCATAGCCTCAGAATCAATCTACTACTAAAGATGCCAAACTCTTAAATTAGCACAACTTCCTAAGACTGGAAATATGTTCCTGGGAGAGCATGTCACATTATGAAGTGCACTCGCCTCATTTTTCAAGTATTTTTTAATTTTTTATTTTTTTTTTAAATATAGATCTCTCAAGATCACTGGTAAAGTGCTGTGAAGGAGTAATATTTTGTGTTAAGGCTCTTTAACAGACCTTGAGGAACACCAGGTCATTCAACTACTTAAACCTAGACCATTCAAATCCTTGAACGGGCAACAATTAAAAGCAACAGTGTAAAGGGAACATTTACTTGCTTCTTATATATACACAGACACACACAAGAAACATGAATACTAATGGGAACATAGAATTTCCATTCTTGGAGGCAAAGACTTAGCATAAATAAGCTTTCCCAACATGAAGGCCTCTGGAGAACAGATGCTGGAGGGGACAGGTTAGCTCTCTGTTGAAAGAAATAAAAAATAAAACTCACTAAAACACACAAAAAAGGAAAGGTGTACCTCATTGTCGCAGTGTAAATCAGACACTGCAACTGTTCTTTAGTTTTATTTCTCAGCCCTTTTACACCCTCCTCTTCATCATTTATCAGTAGTTGGCTCCTTTGTCAAAGCTACCAGTCCCAAACCATAAGCACAGCGGTCTAAGGGCA
Organism: Arenaria interpres; assembly: GCA_013399435.1. NCBI lineage: Eukaryota > Metazoa > Chordata > Aves > Charadriiformes > Scolopacidae > Arenaria > Arenaria interpres. The sequence goes on from VXAK01022972.1 coordinate 9,667, forward strand.
ACCAAACAACAAGTCAATCATGCCCCCTGTCTGGAAAAATCTGTCTAAAACCCCAGCCTCATTGGTCAGATGGATCACTTCAAATATTTCACAAGTGCTGTAATGTTAAAAAACAAAAACCAACCAACCAACCAAAAAAGACTCCCTAATCCTTATTTAAAATCAAACTAAGATTATTGTAATCTCCTTAACAATACCAAACAGGGACAGTAAAGTGAGAATTTACACACATTGATCTCTCCTTTAGCATTTTTAGCCTCCTTCTACTGTTAACAGTCCTCTCCATCCTCTTGAAATCCATCACCCATGACACCATGAATTCTAGAGCACCTGCACGTGTTTGGTTTGTAAACACAAGCCGTGTTTATTTTCTCTCACTCAATGTAGGCAGCTGCCCATGTGTTCTGCACCACTGAACCCTAGCTCACTGTTTTCTTAATTGTCCCACTTCAACTCCAGAAGAAGGCTGATGTACAAGACACTAACCCTGTCTTCTAAAGGAAGGCACGGAAATCCAAAGGAGTTCCGTAACAGCAGCTTGGGAAGAATTACTTGACAGAAGCAGCAAAGTACCTTCTTTCTTTGTTGTCTCACCTACTCCTTCAGACAAGCTCTGGCCATACTGCCCACAGTAGGGTGAAGCATACCTCCTCTGTCATCTTCGCCTGTGTCTGGCACAAGCCTCTGTAAAACAAATCATCAGAACATAATACGAAAACGCCTCTCAGTCATTACTCACCTAAAATGGATCTGAGTAATACCAGATCTAGAAAGGCCAGCAAATTATTCTGTCTTTGCTTCATTCCATGTTTTACCTAACGAGATGGTATATAGCATCTGTGCAATCACATGGATTAAGAAAAACATTAAAAAGAGGCATTTATCAATTTTCTCAGTGCCTTTTTTTTTTAGTTATCAGCTCAAAACACACCTTATCTTTTGTGTTTGCATCAAAAGCAGTAAGTAGTTGAGAAAGCTAAAAGGATAATTCATTTCAGTCAACGACAGAAGCTTCTTTATTCATTATACAACCTAAAATATCGCTGAAGCAAAAGATCGATAAAGTAGAAGTTATGCTACATGGATGCTTACCTTTACAGCCCATTTAGTACAGCTGTCACTGTTGGATTTAGTGATAAACATAGCATAAAGGACCTGCTTACTGGGGAATTCTGTTATTCTAAATTTCATTTCTTCCAGCTGCTTTAACTGCCAATCCATTGCTAGCCAGGTCAAACGGATACAGACAGGTTCAGCAGAGGTGGCTGAGAGAAACATCAACCTTTTCAGCTAACACCTTCCCTGACAGTAACCCAAACCAGAGAACTTTTAGAATCAACACTTCCATAGCAACTGGGTTGGAAAGGGATGGGTCTTCTCCAAGTTTTAGTTTCTGAGACTAAACACTGATGACTTCGGTCATAGAGAACTGTTGCTGCGCAGTAAGTTATCTTTGTAGCTCTCTGACAGAAGAGCATCTCTTCAAGCAACCTTACAAATCTACACTGCTAGGCAGTTCAAAATCAATAGCCTAATTTCCTGGATGGAGATTCAGGAAGAATACAGGAGACCCCGCTTTAGATTTTCCTTGTGGGTTTTCTTATTCCTGCTCTGAGAGACTTGTGCTGTTGCTGGTACAAAACCAGCACTAAATATAATCCAAAGGGTAAAGCATATCAAAGTCCAGATTTAAAGACACTTCGCTGTTCCTAGTTTGGAAGAAAACCACTCAGAATACTCAGAATCTTCATGGTTGGAAGGGACCTTTGAGATCATCGAGTCCAACCATATGCACACCCGCCCCCGACAATCTGGGGCACTAGAGCATGCCCTGAAGTGCCACGTCCACACACTTCTTAAATACCTCCTCATTTCTGTAGAGACCTAAACATGAAGCATGACCCCCATGAGAGTCATGCAGAAAGAGCAGCAAGGATTCCTGACAGCTACAGCTATCCAAGTGAGAAGAAGGTATCCTGCAGGCTTCAGGCATACATGGAACAGCTGCAACAGCTGGGATCCAATTTCACTTTCAGTCTTATTTTATGGAGCTATGAATATTTAATGTTGACTTTCAGAACACTAATTTCAGATCACAAGCTTCAAAAGACAGCATGATGCTTTCTGCAATTGGCTTTTGTGGGCAACGTCTGCCCAAGTCTGGGCCTTCATCAGCTGCATGTTTCCTCCGACCGTCTGTGGCTCTGAAAACATTACACAAGATACCTTTATGACCATTCCTAACAGAATGAGGTAGCTATAACAAACAAAACACCAGTGAATATACACAGCTGGTTGCTCAGAATCTCAGTTCCTCTCTCATCTTGCCTCTGCCTAACTCGCATTTTGTTCCACCTGCCTTGTGTCATGAAGTCAATCTCCTTGCAAGCACACTTGCTGTTTATAATTTGAAATCACCGCTTAAGTTATTCACAATTTAGGGATTTAAAAACAGCTCCTGCTTGTTTCAAAACAGAATTCTACGTGTCCCGAGTTTATCTCTTCAAAAACAAACCCCTTTATAAACCATCTCACAAGGTTTTCCCTTGGAAATTGTGGTAACTTTGTTGTGTACACACAACTCTCCCACTGCTTAAGGCCAGGTTTGTGACACTTTTCTGCTGCTTTCCTAAGAAAATTAAAGGTCATCCATTTCCCAAAAAAGCTGCCTACTGACTTCTGAAAATTAAGTAGCTTATGAGTGCTTTTTACATCAAAATATATCTTGCAGCTGGCTACCAAAAATGTTCCCAAATATTCAACTTCAACATGGTAATTTAATCCCAAAGGCAACAAGCTCAATAACACCATTTTGAAGTTATAAAATGAACTCAGAGAAACAGATAACTGTGTGCCAGTGCTGCCACAGCACCTTTAATTGCACCTTGCCATAATCGGACACTGTAGCACATTATATATATTAATTACAAGTTCTCTGCCAAAGCAGAACTCATAGCAGAAGGCATTAATATAGAGAATGAGAACCCCATGCAGTGTTCTATAAAGGCAAAGGCTTTCTTTAGCCACGCTAAGAAACAACTCCAACCCTCAGACACTAAAATTCTTACAGATGGCTTGGTCCCCAGCAGAAAGTACGTTAAATTAATTATTTACACTTGTTTATTGCATTAATTTACCAAGTCCTTTAAAAATATACTCAAAGCCAAACCTTAACCTCCGCTCTACCTCACTCGGAGTAGCATTACAGATATAAAAGTATCACCTTTCATTACTTTTGTTCTTCTCACTTATTTAAAAAATCACAAAGACCCCTAACTTGCCATTATAGGCAGCATTAGTCTTTCACATGGCGGACACACCATCGTGAACTCTTAGAAGCATTCATTTCTCTCCCGGTACTGTTTTCAAAACCAAGCAGAACAGAAAGAAATCTCTCTATAGGATGTGGGAATGTCACTATTATACTAGTTCAACAACAGCGGTACGTACCAGCTGACAATTAGAATGTCTTTCTATTTTGAGGTTAATGGTATTCCAATGTATTTTAAAGTCCACTCCACAGTAAAACACGACACGTAGTTTCTGTAAGCCACTAAGCTAAGGCTCCTCAGCTCCTCAATTCATCCGCAGCAGCACAAAAAAAGAAAAATCACTGTAACAACACACAATCTTCTGCTAGCATTGATAAAGAAATGACAATTTTAAGTATCTCTAATACCTACACATGCTACAAATGAAGCAAAACCACCTATTAATGCTAGCTTTACACACACACCCCCGGAGTTACAGCCTAGTGATACATCAAGTTAAGTCGCAAGTCAGCATTAAGGGAATTTTAACTCCATTAGGGGAATTTTCAGGTAAAAAGACATCAATTCTGCAGCAGGCTTTGCTGGTATGGTTATATTTTTACCACAGATGCAAGTCAAATCGTTTGCAGGAGGAGTTTATAGAGTTTATATTTACAAAACACAATCCTGCTGCAAGTATTGCACTGTGACTCTGATGGCTTAGAGTCTGCCCACCGAGCTTCCCCAACACTAGGGTTTTTTTCCTCAAAAGCATTGTATGTGTAGTCCCCTCTCCCTTCCCCAAGTTGCTCTGTGTTTCAGCTTAAGCCATGTACGTTCCACAACATCCATTCATAGAAGGAGGCCTGAAGGACACCTGGAGGACAGGTCTTAAGCTCCTGCAAAGGCTCAGAGGGAGATGTGGTCTCCTGGAATTGGAAAGGTTTCTACCAGTGCTGCGACTGTCAGCACTTGATTTTTAACATTAGTATGTTCCAAAATAGCAGACCTCAGATTTTCATGTCCAAGAAAGCTATTTTACATATTTTTTCCTTCTCCCTCCAGTTAGATTTCTCGACTATAGGGCATATGGCTTTACAAGTGAAAATATTCAATGAATAGTCTGTAAAAGTAACCCAAAGCACCCCTGAAATAGTCTGGCTTTCCCCTCTGTAAATTACATTAATTTCATACATATTATATGTGTTATATAAAGGTAAAACGTGTGATATTAAAGGGTATCAGCTTTCTCTTAAGGCAGCCCACAGATTTTAGCTGAGGCTGCCATTTCAAAGTTGTGCATATGTAACACTTCTGTCAAATCAAGTGTTGCACCTGCTTTTATACATATATTTTAACAGGACTGTGAGTGTAAGAAGACACTGAAAGCATGCAAGTTTAAAACTGAAGACCAAATAAATGCATCGTGAATCAGGCTGTGGCAGATCCCAACAGTGCTTAATAGACCTTGTTCATGCAGGTGCAGAAAATAACCAAGTCAGCCTATTTTTACAGGGAATACTATAAAGCCTAGAATTCCTCCACACATTTTATAGGCTAGAACAGGAAATTCATTATTACGAGTTTCTGCAAAAAGAGCAGCACTCCTGAGTCTTTTTTTCCTTGCATGGCTGAACAAAGCTTTCCTTTATCTTACCGTAGTAAAATGATCAGCTTTCTGCCTCACATAGGTGCTTACGGAGGGGGAGGCTGCAGCCTGCACACAAAACAACAGGGAGCTCAGTTGGAAGAGACCTCTGGAGATCATCTGGTCCCATGCCCCTATTCAAGACAGGTCAGCTAGAACAGGCTACCCAGGACCAGGTTCATCTAGATTTTGAATATCCCCAAGAACGGAGATTTCACAGACTCTCTGAGCAGCCCCTGGTCCTACTTGGCTACCTTCACAGGAGAAAGATTTCTTGTGTTAGAACAGATTTTCTTGTTCTTCTGTCTGTGGCCATTGCCTTTTGCCCTTTCACTGGTGGTAAGACTGAGAGCAATCTAGCTCTGCTGTCTTTGCTTCCTGTGAATGATCGAGCTTTCTTTTACTCAGAAGAGTTCCCATAGTGCCTAAATTTATCTGACTCAGTAAAAAACAACGTCTCTGAAATTTGAAGGCAAACTCAGTAAGGAAGCTGGTAGATTACAAACCCACCTGAATAAAACCGTAACTTTCTTACGCAGCTTTGCTTTTTGCTCAGGGTGAACAGAAATGTGTGTCTGCTTTATTTCTTGCCATCACGTAAGTTCCTTCTTAAGAGGCTGAATAGTCCATAAAAGCAAGCAAGCATTAATTCTGTAGGTGAAAGCCCCGCAGCCCCAAAACCTACCTCAAGAGAGACCAGTAGCAAGCTGCTAAGAACATGGACCATACCCTAGGACTTAACCCTGTCTTTCAGGTGAAGCCAAGGGCAAAATGAAGACAGAGGTATCCTTGCACATCCAGAGCAATGCAATGCTGAATCACAGAATCACAGACTGGTATGGGGTTGGAAGGGACATCTGGAGATCATCTAGTCCAACCCCCTGCCAAAGCAGGGCCACCCAGAGCAGGTCCCACAGGAACGTGTCCAGGTGGGTTTGGAATGTCTCCAGAGAAGGAGACTCCACCACCTCCCTGGTGTCGTGGTTTTGACCGAATTGACCAACCAGAACGACAGATGGCCCCTCCCTCCCCCCAACAAGGAGAAGAGAGGAGAGGAAGAGGGGGAAAGGGAAAGGGAAAAAAAAAAATTACGAGTCTAGAAAAAACTAAACTACTTTAATGAAAATATAAATAAATAATAAAATAATAAGAAAAAGAAGGAAAAAAAA
>VXAK01022972.1:21474-32438 GCA_013399435.1 Arenaria interpres
GATCTCCAGAGGTCCCTTCCAACCCCGTGTGATTCTGTAACAACAAGCTTTCAAATAGATGCCTGCAAAAGCATGCAAATGGCTACTTAAGTTCGAATATCTTATAGATGGTTTGTTACCCAACTCAAATAAGCTTTGAAATTCCTCTGGGATCTGGCTTTATTCTGTAAGTCTGATTTTCATAAGTTTCTATAGAGGACCAAAAAAAATAAAAAAAAAGGTTTCCTATGCAAAACTGTCCCCTGTAGCAGCAAGTGCTGGAAGACTCAAAGGAGTCCTATGCTGAGTGCAAGGACTGTGTAACAAGCTCTACTATGTTACTAGAAAACTCAGCACCTTCACACTTAAGACACTTGTTCTTAGCGCTGATTCTGACAGTCAAGCACACCACTTGAAGAGTGCTGATTTTTAACTCCCTGGTAACACATCAAATTTTTTTAAAATGCATTTTAAAATCATGTTTTCATCTGTGGGTTTTTTTTCGTTTGTATTGGGGTCTATATTACTTTCTTTTTTTTTTTTTTTTTCGAGTGTTGTATGGATTTTAAGAGAAAAAAATAACTTCTGGCCTGAAAATAAAAAGAGAACTCTGCTACTAGAAACCATCGGTGTCCCCCATTTCCAAACACCTCCGTCAGTGTATCATAAAGCTAGGTAACTATAGTGTTCAAGTACTGTAGCATGACTTAGATCTCCAGTCTTTGTGAAATGAAAGGTGGCCTGTGTGTGGTCAACGTGCAAAACTAATACTTTGCATCCTTAGAAATCAATTGTCTCCACTGAATTCTTATGAGACTCTTGAGAAACTAATTACTCTCTTTCAGCTCCCCATCAGTAGTAGGAATCATATTTTTCCTCCTCATGAAAACGAAACTTAAGGGTAAGATGCAAGTTGAGCCACACTCCAGACACTGGTACCCTCAAGCGCTGTGGCTGATGAGTGAGGTAAGAGCTTCTGAAAGCATTTAATAGCCGCAAGCACTCAGCTGGACAAACTGCTTTCACCACACCTCGGACTCATTCGTTCTGGTGGATTTCTGTCCTTATCGACAACAGACATCCCAGCTTCAGCACTAACAATGGCATGATGTGGGCTCTGAAACCCCACTCTGCAGAGTTGCCTCTGTCAGCCAAATTCACGCACGAGACAGGCTTGCTCCTGGATAGACATGGAACACAGATTCTGCTGCCTGGATGGGCACCCATCTTTTGGCTCAGTGCAAGCTAGTAACATAGATCCCATGTAATATGGGGCAATACAACTCAATTCCATAAACCCTTTCAGACAGATAGTGTCAAGCAATTGCAGAGGTTTGCTGTTCTCCTAAATGCATGTAAAGGTGCTATATGTTTGAACCAGCACAACAAAAATAATTGCCAAGGGTTCAATCCCCTTGCCAACAGGATCTTGGTAAAAAGGAACAACACCAACCAGCAACATCTCTTACTTCCTCCTAGTTTCCCAAACTTCTGCCATCCTTCTCAGTTGTTTGTCTCCCTTCAGGAGCTGTTAAATCAAGACTCATGTTCCCCTCTTCCCTCTTTTTCTCTGTTAAAATGGCTCATTTTAAAACACCTCTAAGTATTGCCCATCTGCAGTCTTCAGCATCTTCCTCAGGCAAGCAGAGGACATGAGAGTAGCTCACTGAATGCTTGTTTCCAAAGCATGCCAAGTTGGATAGATGGTGCCATAGTTTGCACTGAGCATGGGGCAGATGGGATGGAACTCCCTGTTGGTCAAGTTTGGGTCACCTCTCCTGTCCCCTCCTCCCCGCAGGTGGGACCCCTCTACGCTTTTCCATTTCCGACCCTCCAACGGGGCAAATAACGAAATTAGCTGACCTTGGCTGTTATAGCAGTAAGTATAAGCAAGGGCCTCTCTGCACACCCTTCCTTGGCATGAACTATAAACATGGGTCTTATCACTCAGAGGGCGAACATTTTTCTGCACAATATGCTGGTAATTCCAGGGAGTTAGAAGAGGCCTAGCTAAGAAGTAAAATTACTGAACAGAAAGTTAGTTCTGTTTTACCTCAAACCAGGACAGTCAGTTTTCGACCAGCTAGAAGAGGAGAGAAACTGGCAAAGTAAAGCACATTACAAGGCAACATACAAGCAAAAGTTATAGGGCCCACAACCTAACAGTTTAACCCTGTTTTTGAGATTAAAGCTCCTTCATTTCATACTTCATCCAAAGCAGTTCTCCCATTTCTAATTCTTACCATAAGTTGCACACCATGGGTCATTTAATACATGCTAGCACTGGATCACAAAAAGGAAAAAGACTCTCTGGAATCAACTGAACAAGAAATTAAACACAGTGCTACACTGACAAAATAACAATTGTATTACGAGTCAAATTTCAGTCATAATGCCGAGTATGTACTACAAGAGATGCAGTTCAAGTACAGAAAGAATGGTTTTGTTTTGTCCAAACAATTTTACAATGTTATTAGAAGCAATATGTAATTTAAGTCAACCACCAGGCAGAGCTGAGGTGGTTATGATTCTTTATATTTATTGTTCACTAGCCGCAGTAGATTGTTTTTGCAATGTACAAGAACTCTTCAGATCTACAGTTTCACTCATAATCATATGGAAAATAATAAAATCCAAACGAAAGGGCTGAGTTTCTTGATTGTACTTTCTCACAGTACTGTCAACATTAGCTGATGCTCAACAGAAGGGAACGATACTGTTCTAGAATTATTTTAGGTGAAGGCAAAAGAGGAATACCGTGTCAGATGTACCCAGGGAGGTACTAAATCCTGAGAGATGCACTGTTTAGGAATTCTCAGAGGATCTCCAACAACACTCAGTTGCAGACAGCTGCACTCAGGAAGTCAGCACCTTTCACCTGAACTTTCAGTATCATACTGTGCTTGTAAAATAGTGTCCTTTACAGAACACGCAAGAGAGTGAGACAACACTCTCCAACATCTTCACTCGTTAAGGATTAGCTTCATTCCTTCAAAGTAATAGCTATATTCCAAAGGCTAGAAAATGAAGCCTTAGTACTTGGAAATGCATCGGTTGGTGAATTACCGCCCATCACGTTCCTGAAGCTGGTGGGCTGGTCAGCAGGGTAAAACAATGGGGGTTTACTCTCTTCATCGCAAGATTAGTGAATAATTACATCACATCAATCCCAGCACAAATTCAAAACCTGAGTTAGAAATGCAGTAGAAATGCACCCTCAGCGCTGCCCCCCACCCCAGCCCAACAAGCTTATTGACACATCACCCCAGCAATCTGGAAGCACAGCCTAGCTCTGGGACACACACTCCAATTCAGAATCACCTACAAACTCTTCATTTACTTGATGCTTTTGTGTGCGCTAACTTGGTTGTTCTGCAAGCTCCTTCCCAAGGGGAGAGTTGCCAGTCAACCTCAGGCCACCAAAAATTTCAGTGTCCTTACAATATTCTAATTTTTTTCAGCATTCTCTACTAAGATATAAGAGCCAGCAGATCAATGCCTGGCTCCAAGCTTGGTGTTGCTGGCAGAACTTTGGTTTTTTGATTATGGGTCTGTCTACACGACACCAGGCAACAGATGGAGTACACCCATCCCAATGGGGGAAAAGGGTCTTTGCACAGGAGTTAGCAGGGCTCATTGAAAGAGCTTTAAACTGGATTTGAAGGGGGAAAGGGATAAAATCAGGCTTGCTAGGGATAAGCCCAGGTAGAGTGCTAGCAAGGTCCTTCATTCTGCTGTCTCAGCGGAAGTAGGGAATGGAGATCCATGAGGCAGCAAAGACACAAGGATTATGGAAGTGCCTGAGAGTGGTCATGTAGGAATTAAGTCTTCTCCTCCAAAAAAGGTGGCAGGATCAATAGGCCAAGTGAAGTGCAGCTACACCAATGCACGCAGCACGGGCAGCAAACAGGAGCTGGAAGCCATTGTGCAGTTGGAAAACTACGATAGAGTTGTGTTCATGGAAAAATGGTTGGGAGCCTGGAAAGGAGCCATTCCAGAGGCAGGGATGTACTCATTTGGTCGGGGATCCTCCTCCTCAACCTCAGGTTCTCCCGCTGGCTCCTGGGATCCCTGAAAGCCCCCTCAGTCCTGCTGTTGTCTTCCCACGAGGAAGCTGCTCCAGCCCACTCGGTCCCCCCAGCAGCATCGCCCACCACAGCAGGAAGGTTGGGCTGCAGCTCAGCTCAGGGAACGCTCCAAACTGCAGCTCTGGGATCTATCGGCCTCTTAATATTTACTGCGAAACCTGTTTTCCTTCTAACAAGAAATTACGCAACTCCAAAGTTTGGATCTGCCACTGCATGTCACATTTATTTAAAGCCTCAATAAATTCAACAGCTTTCTCTTAATTGTGAAGTTAGAAAAATCTTTCAAAAACTCAACAAGAGGCAACAGATGAGAATAAACTTGTATTTTCATGTTCTTCAGCAGGGAAAAAAAAAACATATGTTTGAACCGATTTGAGCTTGGTACTGGCACAGTACTAAGGGGCAAGAGGCATTTCTGCATAGTTTCCAGAACTCACAGGTCTTGAGGAACTTGGCACAGTTCCTTTTAAAACAAGCCTCACTCACCAGTCACCTTCGAGTGGGGATGGGGTTCACTGCATCCTCACACTTTACTGGAGGTGTAGGAGCAAGCTGAGACTGGGGAAAACCTGGCCACAGCAAGTTTACAAAGGAAACAGACTAAAGAAAGTCATGATCTATAAACCATAAACTGTAGGAAGCACCTTAGGAGCATGCCTCATCAAAGGCTTGTTCCAAAGCAAGTAAACTCCGTCATGATCAATAAGCCCTTTAAAATGGATTCCAGCCAATTCATACAGGAAAAAAAAATATAAATCCTTTTAAAAGAGAAGAATAGCCAAACAAGATGTAGAGGTAGAGGCCCCAGCTAAGCGAGTGCAGCCAGAGGTAACATGAAAGGCGATATTCAAGACACAAAAGTCTACTGGAGCATCTCAAAGTGCCATTGCTCCACATAGCGTACAAACCATTCTTTTTATTCTTCCTCTCTTTTATCATTTCTCAAGTCGAAGCCAGGTGCTCCCTGAACAGATCTCCAATTTCAGAACTGCTCCACTCAGATGAATAATAGATACCAACTCTTGAAAGGAAATAGTTCGAAATTTGAAATTTGCTTTAGCACCACAGCAAAGCCATTTTTTTTCATTGTCTCCACAAGTGAACCTAGCCTCCTGCAAAGAAAAGGGTGTATTTTCCAGGGGAAAGGTTTCTTCCCAGAAGAAAACAGGATTAATGCTAACTTTTGCTTTGCACAGGCCAGAAACCCTGAGTGCGGATCTGCTTATGTCCATCAATAGCAAACTTTCAAGTGTTTAAGGACTGTGACAACAGCAGTTGTGGGACTGAAGGGAAGAATATTTTCCATGCTAGTATTAAGTTACTTCTCCTGAGTCCTGTCCCATACACAATTATGCCAACAGCAAAACTGACGTACAGAGAGCATTGCTGGGAATATATGCACAAAACTCACCCTGTGGTACTCTTCCTGTTGGGTATAAGCATGCCTCACAGATATCTTTCTCCCAAGTGATTAAACTCCTTTATGAACAATGAAGCCCTAGAAGTGTATTCCAGCCAATACTTAGTGAGAAAATAACAAGTATCTCCAAGCAGAAGAATAGCCAAACAAAAAAGCTTACATAAAATACTACAGTTGATGAGCCAACTTTCTAAAATACTAAGCCTTGCGACAGAGATCTGACTGAGTAACTAGGGTCAAAGTTGGTTTAACTGCTAGGTCATTTCCTACTTTGAAAGATGCACAAATATTTTCCTTTATCAGGATCAGTCTCATAAGATGTGACCTCTGAGGAAAATACCTTGGGCAAATATCCTTAGGTGTCAACAATTTTTCCTGCCTGCTTTCCCAGCCCTCTTAAGAAATGACTTACATTAACAGAACAATACAAACTTGTCGTAGCAGGAACATGAACTGTGTGACTGCTCCCTTCTCAAATATATTCCATTTCTCATCTGTTCTCTTTGCAAATCCCTTGAATTGCCAAAATCATCTGACCAACATTCCTCCAGCAGTGAGCAGGGCATGAGCTGTTCCCATAGATGACCCCTTCTCCTTTTGCAAGCCGTTCTGACCATGGTTCAGCTGAGGCATAAGCACGGGATCCATGGCTTCTGCAGGAGAAATCGTGCTCATCCTTGGGGACTGCTCATTACATGAACAGCTTCAGCACTCATTTATTCCACCACTAAATGTCCCCACCCTCCCAAGCTCAGTCCTTGCATTCAGCATTAACAATACTTCCCAGCAAAACCAAGAATGAGCGTACAACATCCGACTCTGCATGTCAGACATCCCTTACACCCTTGAGACCTAGTCAGTAATTGAGATACGTGAATTAATCAGTTTTGGAGAGATGAAGCTCAGGGTCTCAGATCACTGCTCCACACATGGACGCACACCGGTGTCAGGTTTTTCCTCGCTATGTCACATACCTACAACACTAGGCATTTTGCAGCTTCAAACTTTGGCTTTAAAAGCAGCATGTGTCTTATTTTAATCATTTTGAAAAGCAAGACTTAAGGGAAAATGTATGCCAATAAGCCACGTGACACTTCTCACAATCCAACTCCTTCAAGTTACCTGCACAGGCTGGACTGACCAGACAGACACTTGACCTGTGTTTTCATAGTCAGTTTAGGCCTGTATTGAAGTAAGAGAAATGGTCCCATCTTCAAATTTTAGCTCTCACCATCTCTTCTGCACAGAGGCAACTATCAAAGCCGTGCATCTGACCTAAGAACTCAGATCTCTTTTCTTTTTCTTTTTTTTACTCCATTACTTTTAACCACCGTCAACGTCCCCCTGTGAAGTTCCTTGCTGCACAAAAGCTCAGTCAAGGGTATTTAGCAGTATGGCGCTGGCACAACCGCCTTTTTGGCTGGAAAACTGCCCTGCTGCCAGATGCGGGGAGAGGAAATCTCAGAATCTACCTTTCACACCTGAAACACGGTGGTTTCTCTTGGGAAAATTCCTGTAAGGTGGAGAAAGGGGATTTTACAGAAAAGTCAGTTGCAGCTTTAATTGTGAAGCAGTTGCTACTCTCCAGAAACCAACAGCTTTTTCCTGTTAGCATTTCAGATCAGGTGTCTGTAGTTTGAGAAGCAGCAATTGCAGTGTGTTGTCCTTCATCCTGCAGGATCCTTGCCCTCTCCTCTTTTTCTCTTCACACTCAGTCTTGGGACAGAGAGAATAAAATTTGCAAGTACAGACAACTTGTGCTGGCTCTGCACACCATTTCTACACTGCCAAGCCCAGTTCCAGCATTGCACTACTGATGTCACTCTACTGCTACCAGTGCGGGGGGCACCAACAAGATAAACATGCAGCAAAGATATAGCTGGTATTCCTCAGAAGTTTAGGAGCACTTTATTTATTTTTTTTCTCAACCCACCTGGAAGCCAACAACTTTCTCCAGGCCCATGATTCAGGTCAAGTACTTGCCTCAGCTGGAGTCTTGGAGACATCTGAAGAGCACACGGAAAGCACACAGCATTCAAAGGTGAGAGTACTTGGACATCAAACAGATAAAGCAGCAGTAAACAACGTCCTAGCTCAGTCTGAAAAAATAAATCCTGAAGTACCTCAGCCCCAGATAACAGAGGATGTTTTTCTATCAAGGCTGGTAAAGAGTCTCCTCATGTCCTAATATCTGAAGGTTCCCTCCTAGATCTATCACAGAACATTTTAGATTCACTTTTCTCTGTGCCTATACACCGCTTATTCAACACCTTTGTTCCAAAATCCCATGAAGCATCCAAAACACAGTTGGGAGCGAAGGCATTGAAGAGAGGATTAATTACTGCTGATGATTAGCAAGAGAGCTTAAGGTTCACTCACCATAGCAGTCAGCCAGACTTCTTCATCTGGCACAACCACTGACCCATGATCATACTACAAAATCAAGTCTGAGCTGATGCTTTGTATAAGTGATTGCTTAATTTCCATGGCTGAGGACTGAAACATCAAGTCCAGCTGCTGAAGAGGCATCTATGGCATTACACCAGGCTGTCTCCTGGCCAGCTGTTACACACCAAAACCCTTCCTTTCCTTCACGAGGATTGTACATCGGTGGCAATGGCCTGGCAGCCAAGTGCCTCCTTAGATGGAAAGGGGAGGAAAAAGGGAATGAACCCAGGTACCACCATGCCCCAGACCTCCTCCATTGCTGAGCCCATCTGTGGCACATACATAGTCTTTACTGCACTGCCTGAGGCCACAGACACCATTCTTCAGGGGCTTGAAGTGAAAACTCCGATACCAAAAGGATGACTGTAGCTGATGAGTTCATCCGGCAACACAATTAGTAGGATGCAAACACTGGGCACATTATTTCCCTGTCACTTGCCGCGAAAAATGAGATAAAATGGGTATGTTTTAACAAAGTGCAATGCAGCCCTGCAGGAAAAGTGTCATCTGAACACAACAGGTGCTAACATTCCAACTTTCTCCAGCTTTGCTATATTAAAGACACCCTAGAGCACTCTATCAATTATTGTGCGTTCGTCAACACAGGGCAATTGCTGTCACATGGCACCGACAGATCAAAGTGCTAATCCTCGCTTAACTTACATGTGCTGCATCGAGCCTGCATGAATCAAGTGAAGCTCAAAGCTATGCAATGATAAAAATCTTACTAACAGAATGAAACCTGACACAAATTTAACCGTTTCCCCGCTCTTGACTTATTTTCCCCGGATGACAAATTTTGGGTGCAATTACATTTGTTCAAACGTTACCTCTACTTCTTTAACCAATATCAAAAAGAAATGAGGGTGAAATTTGTTAAGTGTTCTAGCTTGCTCCTGGGATGGTGAAGAGATTTAAAAAAAAAAGGTTACCTTGCTTTAGCCTGCAAGATCTTCCATTAACAGTCAAATCTGTGCTTTGGTCGTATGTCAAATAATGACTTGGGGATCCATTTCTGTCTCTAAATTTGTAGCTTCACTAAATATTGCTAGATATTAGTCCTGTGCATGTCACGTGCTTGTAAGAGTGGATGGAATGAAAAGCATACCACTACAATTGTAAACAGCGTAATTTTTCATTACTTGACATTGCCGTAAATAAAGAGCACAACAGATTTACTCAGAAATAGTTTTTATCAATAAAAACACAATATGCAACTAGCTTAAGTAACATTACATCTATAATGTAGATGGGAAAGTTTTTGAGATAATTTATATAGTCGGAGAATGTAAATTCCAACTATTATTTCTAGAATATAGTAAATTCTATTTCAACACATACTTGGAGCTACTAAGAGAAGATGTCACTTAAAGGACAAAAGTCAAGAAGAAAACTGCTGGTTTAGCCACACGGGTTGTGACTTGTCTCTCTAAACTTTATCTCATTCTCTGGACTTTGTGTTAGAAAAAACAGCATGGAAACACGATGATGTTACTTGCTGTTCCTCAACTGCTTTTATTTTTAAAATGAGGCAATTATACAGCAGCTTTCTAGGTCTCCCTTTGTAGAGATGAAATTAATTAGCTCACCTGACCACTCCAGTGGGAGCAGACACATCGTTCTGATGGAAAATCCATGTATTCATACCTGCCTTTACAAACATTTAAACCTCCTAGAAATAACCTTGTGTTCTAGGAGAGGGACGGGAAGCACAGATATTTGTGTGGGTGCCTTGTTGGGTAAGGAAAAAGGGAAGAATACTAATCAGCATTTCCCGGAACGGAGAGTGTGTTCGTTAAAGTCATGGGAACCTACAGTTACGACTCCATAGCTTACAGCCAGGGTTGATTACAAGTGCAGATGGTAAAAGATGCATCTTTTTGTTACACCATAGCATTCCACAGAAAATCACTCCTAGAAAAGCTGCTCAAAGCGTATTTTTATGGAGGAAAAGCAGAACAAAACAGTAAAAAAACTCATCTGAAGCACTCTCAGCCATGTCCCTGTTTCACATCAAATGTTTTTCATTCAATTTAGCTAAGAACCTTCTCTCTTACCACACTTCATGAACTCGACTGACTGCAGAGGAGGTATTTTATTAAGTCTCAACTGCTGAGTTGAGAAAATATTTGTCATTTAGCACATGAGCACATGGAAGGTACAAACTTGGCTATTATTGTATCAATAATATGTATTTATTCTGAACTTTATTATTTTTTTTTCCTATTGTGAAAAACATTTTTATAGAACATGTCTTTCCTTTAAAAGGAAATTTGCCGTTGGTACTATAAGCATTTTGGTTCTATTCTAGAACACTTTTCAGAAACTAAAAATACCAATGAATTGGGCTACAATATTTTGAAAAAGTTGCTGACTTAAGACCAAACTAGGATGTCCCTCGCAAAAACCTTGATTAACGGGTGCCTTGTTTATCAATTTAAAATATCTACATGCCTGAGATGCAAACTACAGGAACATTAACATACAGTTATAGACAAGGTAAAGCACGTGGAGCGTGGGGTACGTGTGACCTGCCTGCTGAACATCAGCTGATCTCGGACTTCATGTCCTTGGACTCACTTTCTTTCCTAAGGTCTGCCTCCTCAGCATGGTCAGGAGCAGCTCCTGCTGGAATGCTTACAGCTCTGGAAAAATTCCTGGGAGCATCACCAAGCTCAGAAAATTACTTTCCCAGCTTTTGAAGGAGGTAAAAAACCAGGGGTGATTTGACTTTGGCCACTGGCAAATGGGGGTATTACAGGGATGTGGGCCTGTAAAGGAGGTATCATGTACTTACCTTTTTCACGTCACTGCCACATTGATGCACTGAGTGCTGCTGAATCAATGCAAACTCACAAATAGCAATTTTTCCTTTACTATTTCAGCTACACAGCAGGTGCTCTGCTCGACTACAGAATATCAGAATGCTATGGGGTTGGAAGGGACGTCTGGAGATCATCCAGTCCAACCCCCTGCCAAAGAAGGTCCACCCAGAGCAGGTCCCACAGGAACGTGTCCAGGAGGGTTTG
>VXAK01022972.1:32489-46763 GCA_013399435.1 Arenaria interpres
TGATCAGATCCCCCCTCAGCCTTCTCTTCTCCAGACTCAAAAGACCCAAGTCCCTCAGTCTGTCCTCATAAGGGAGATGCTCCAGGCCCCTCAGCATCTCTGTAGCCCTCTGCTGTCCCCTCTCCAGCAGTTCCCTGTCCTTCTGGAACTGGGGAGCCCAGAACTGGTCCCGGTGCTCCAGATGGGGCCTCCCCAGGGCAGAGCAGAGGGGCAGGATGACCTCTCTTCACCTGCTGCTCACACTCTTCCTCATGCCCCCCAGGATGCCCTTGGCCTTCTTGGCCACAAGGGCCCGTTGCTGGCTCATGGGCATCCTGTTGTCCACCAGGACTCCCAGGTCTTTCTCCTCAGAGCTGCTCTCCAGCAGGTCACCCCCAACCTGTCCTGGTGCAGGGGGTTATTTCTCCCCAGGTGCAGCACCCTACACCTCCCTGCCTTCAGGGTCCCCAACAGCACTCAAGTTGGGACTTCAGGACTCAAACTCTTGAAAAACAAAAACCACGAGAAACAGTGAGAGTGCACAATCCTTGGACTCCCCACAACAGGTTCTAAAGATGCTGTGCCTGCCTGTATGAGTGGTGTTCATTGCCACTTAAATTCACTTCTGGTAGCATCCATGGCTTGGTTGCCATCTATCAGGAATTGGGACCAGGGCTTCACCCAACCAATTGCTTTAGATATGAAGGTATTATTTGCAAAAAGCAATGAAATACCTCTTCTACCCTGAGGAAATGTAACAGCAAATGAGAAGTTTGATTCTTTGTGTTGCTCTACCATGCATTACCAAGTAGTCAGGAAATCTCAGTACTATGAAGGCCTGCAACTATTTTTTTCCAACACCGCTATTATTCATTTTACATGAGATAATTAATTTTTTCCATTTACTGGCCTCAGTATATGGAAAAAATCGTATATGGTGCCTGTCACACAGCATCCTTGTCACACATCCTCAAAGCAGCACTATTTACATTTACACATTATTATTAATCACGTAAGGTCTGAAGAGTTTATGTACCTGCATCCAACCATTTCCCACAAGGCTTTATCACACTTATCTTTGAAACAGCAAAAAGCAATTGCTGGAAAACCCTGATAATCCTGTTGAGATAAGCCACAAGTAACCCTACACTGCTGATACCCAACAGTGTTCAAGTAAACCAGAACATGGAGCCACCAGCCTATATAGATATCTATTTTTGTAATACATTTTTTTGAAACTTTATTTAGTTATCCTATCAGATGAAGGTTAATAGATGTGTTTGGTAGCATACAACTCAGCCATCCATAAAGAGACCCAAGCCACACATCCAACAACGTAGAAACACTTAATTAGAAATATACTACATGGTACACTACAAGCATTGA
The DNA here is from genome assembly GCA_013399435.1 of Arenaria interpres. NCBI lineage: Eukaryota > Metazoa > Chordata > Aves > Charadriiformes > Scolopacidae > Arenaria > Arenaria interpres. The sequence continues at coordinate 33,855 of VXAK01022972.1, forward strand.
AAACAGGATTTTTTTTTCATGCAGCTAAGTGGAGATTATCTGCTTTCTCTTCTGTGAGGTTATACCCAAGTTTCATATATGGCTTGATCCCCACCTGTGCAAACGCTTGACTTGTCCAGGAAGAAGTAGTGGGCACAGTCACGTGAAGCAAAAAAAGGAAGCGCAAGTTACAGCCCTCTATGCGCTGCTGAAGTGTTTACAACTTAAAAATTAGCTGCTTCTTTACAAGATGATGGTGCTCACTGCAGAGTGACCTTCTTCCTGTTCAACTGTTCTATTTAGACACTGTCTACGAGTTCGCCTTAGATACTTATTTACAGCATGAAAATAAATTCATGATGTGGACAGATGTATTTCTAGAACTATTCTCTCGGATTTACTTCAGGAGAACAAATTCCATGAGAGAAATAGATGGCCTGGGAATAAACGGTGACTGTCAGACCACAGCCAGGGTAGTATGACACAGACAACTGCAGCTTATTTTTTTGTCATCAGGCAGAAGGCAAATGCAGCATGAGGCTGCGTTTCTCTCCTCCTGTTTCCCATAACCACTTCTTTATTCTTGAGCTTTCAGTGCCTTTCCTTGGCCCTCCCTTTCACTTGACAAGATCGCCTCTATAATTAGCTACCCTGTCGCTATATCCTCCTTTTCTGAGAAGTGCAACCATTTCTTCTGTATCTGTCTATAATTTGCCTAATCAGCAGTTAGTCACAGGGCTCCAGCAGTAAATATCCCCCACAACAGCAAAACAATTTTACGAAGCTACCCTGACACTAAGAGGCAGTGAACACAGCACTGCTTCTGGATGCCAAAAGGTGATTCTCAAAGGGCAGAGTTTTTATTTTTCCTAATAGAGGTTTTGCAAGACAAAAAATATAAAAATGCACACTTGCTAAAGTTGTATAGACAATAACTTCATACTAATACAAAGAATTAAAAACCCCTCTTGCCAGACCTTGCAGATAAAGCACACGATCCACGTTCCATGCCCAGTAGCTGTACTGCCATATGCCAGCTCACTGAAGCCTGTCTGCAAATTTGGTATACTTAAGTGACAAGGCAATTAAAAACTTATTGTTAAAAATAATGAAGTGCAGCTCTAGCTCTGCGGAGAATTCGATCTGAGGCACTACCCGGCTTCCAATATATAGCCAAGTAATTAATCTAGCTCTCCACAACCTTGCCAGTGCATGCTAACTGCATGATAAGCAAATGAAAGAAGCATGGTCTTTGCTTTGGGCCGGTCAGAGTAGGCTCTGGCAATATTTACAGCAGGGGCAGTAGGTACATTCAGCATTTACTGTTAGGCAAGGCTGGTGAATGAAGAGTTCCACCCGGTTTTGCTGGTTATGGAGTTTCTTTAAAACAGGGACATTTGACTGTAAAAATGAAAAAGACTATTTGTGGAGTAGGGGCAAATTTTCTTCCCTAACTTAATTTAGAAACCAGAGTCATGGGTACGTGCAAGGCAGATGCTGTTCTATCCCCCGTTGCAAACAACTAGTAATGGGCACTCTGCACTCTGGGAGCACTTACACAGAGTACAGACTACTGCTACTGAATAATTGGCTTTCTACTTACATAATTCTTCAGAAAGATTTGTTGCCAATAACCCAAAAGCAACTAAAAATCTAACTTAAGTAACCAGTATTACAAATCCAAGTGAACGAATCCAATCCCAGTGCTCACTGACAAATACCAGCTTGCTTTGCAGCACTTGACCACATGTCAAGAAATCACTTCCCAGTACAAAAGTTGAATGTCCATATGTCCATTCTACAGCTGAGTTACCTAAGGCATCAAATAGGCTAAAAGAACTTAAGATCCTAGAAGGAATCAGGGTCAGGCTAGAGCATTAGTAGATATGAAAACAGTAGTCACTCTTCCAGCACAGTATCAGCACTCACTAACTTTTGACAGTTGGCTTGCCTGCACTGTCCCTTTTGAAATCCTGCCGCCAAATTATTGATGTAACATTTTTTCTAAAATAATTTCCACTAAAGGTTAGCATCTCCTCATTTTCACATAACAGCTTTTATTTAAATCATCTGCCTTCAGAAAAAACCTTCCAAGGCAATGGCAAACATCCTCACGTTGCTGTTGGGTTACGTTACACTAGGTAACCTTACTAGGTACTTTACACAGAGATTCTGGTCTAATTACAGTTTTGCAGCCTCAGTATAACATGAATTTTATCAAATCTACTACATTAATCATGTGCAGATGGTCCTTATATTCAGCTTCCTCAGATCTCATCTTTACTAATTGGCCATTCTAGAGGCTGAGGTGTCACTGTCACATTGGAAGTGTACCCACAGCACCTCGCAGTGTGCACGCAGGAAAAAGTCAAAGGCAGCTCTTTTGTTGGCTTTTCATTATTACAAGCACAGAATCCACTAATAAGAAACGCTTGTCTGACTCAAAACTCATCTCTCTGCAGAAACTTTTGGCATTTGATTTGAACACAAAATTCAAGCACGAGACCAGAGCAAGAAAGTAAAATCTCACTGGGGTTTGGCTGGAGCATCATATGGACAGGAAGATTAGACACCAGTGTTGCTATCGGTAGTGATAATATAGCGAGCATGCAGGGATATAATCTCCCATCGTGTGCTGCTAACCAGAGTTGTTCACAGAATCACAGAATCTTCATGGTTGGAAGGGACCTTTGAGATCATCAAGTCCAACCACACACATGTTCCAAGAGGTCTGCAAGCCTCCAGTTAACTAGATACCATTTGGTCCCGGCTGCTTCTGCATCCCAGGGCCCTTTCTCTGACCATACCCAAACCTCCAAGGCCTTCTCCTCGACAAGCCAACTTGCAGCCAGGTGGCTGCAGACGGGCATCCCAGCAGTGGCTCAAAGGTGGGATGTACTCCACCGCTTCGCCAGTCTGGACAGCCTTACTCCTCACAAACCATCAGTGGAAAATTAGACTTAAGGTGAAAGGGGTCTAACAGCAGAACTGGCTGTAGCTCCCGGTCTTCACTTGTCTCTGGGCAGCAGTATCAAGAAATTAAGGACTACCAGCACTGCCACTCTTTGCTGTCCCAGTCAAGCTGTGTTTGTTTCGGCTTTAACTCCCCATGGCTGCAAGTCTTGCCCAGGGTCCCAGGCACAGGACCAACAGCCACAGACTGAGGACCATTGACCAAGCAGAGAGATGCGCACATGTCACTGAACCACCGAGTGCCTCTAGCTTCCTTTCCAGTCTCAGATCTTCACAAGAAAGAGCAGTCAATTAGCTAAAAGCCCTACATAGACACAAGTCACAGGTATTTCTCCAGAAACCTATGGATGTAACCCATACGCAGAATCTACAGGGTTGATAATTAATAGTCAAAACATAGATTAGAAACGAGAAGCTGATACTAATCCACAAAAGAGTTAATGTTGTAGGCAAAATATGAAAGAAAGCCTAGTGAAAAAACACGGTAGCTTTTTAAAAATTAAATACTTGGTCTAATGTTTGCCCTTTAAGTCATTCCAGACTGACTACAGTAAATCTGCTAGTGTTTTGGCCTCTAGATAACCTGCCTTGTAAATCAAAGGAAAACAGCACATAATTAAAAACTAGTCTGGTTCAGATTATAGAATATACAATTTATTTTCACAAGTAAGGGGACAAACCCCATAATTCACTTGACATTTCACCACTGTCTTGAAATATAGTCTTTCCACTGGTGAAAACAAATTGCCTAGCAGCTGTGTTATATATTTTACCTAAATGTATATTTAGACCCATCATGTACAGTCTAACAGATTTGTAGCAGTTTTAAGGGGCAGAGACAGACCCTACTCAACCTTCATGCACTCAGGTTGAGAAAACATGATAGTAACATTTGGGTAAACAGAAGAGTTTAGCAGAAGAGAGACTAGCAGCACGCTTCATTAGCACCAACTTGTTAAGAAACAGCTTTTACCTTTTTTGAATTCATCCATTCCAACCGGTGGCTGCAAGACCCCTGTGCTCAGGATCAGTGTGCTATTAACAGAGCAAGTTTCATAGTTAATGGCTAAATGAGAAGTCTGACACCCCTGACATTTGTTAGCACGGGGTTTTGTACTGGGTGAGACTCCCAGACACATTAATAAAGTCAGTGATCTGTGTCTCAAGCATGCACAGGCAATCATGTGCCCCACCAATACAAATTCTCTCCTCAAACTCACAGAATTTCAGACACATCACTAGTCCATCCATTGCTGTGAATTTATTTCCCTACTCCCCCGTGAATTTATTTCCCTTCTCCACCCATCCCATTTAGACAGTTTAAGTGTTGAAGGCACATTGAATCATTCTGTACAATCTCAACTCTAGCAGTGCCAAGTCCACCCATTTTCCTACAGCTACGTAATTAAGCCTGTGTACTTGATGGAAGGTGCAAGGGAAGAGGGAATACTCTCTGCACAGCCATTCTTTTTTTGTGGCTTCCATTCCACCATAGCCAGAACAACTCTCTTCTACCTTCCTCAGTCATAGGCAATGCTAATTGTGGCACACTTTGAAGGAATAACACAACAGTTTCTCCAGCTCCAAGCATTGACATGGTTTCTACAAAGAAAAGAAAATATTAATCCCAAGATATCCAGTCACCGTCTTCATTACAGCTGCCCTCAGCACTGCCTATTAGCTGCTGCTCCATGACTCAAGAAAAGTCTATTTTATAGTAAGTAGGGAAGATAATTTCCTAATTTTACTGTGTGACAATATTTTTACTAACATTGCCCGCCAAGTGCAAGACAGTTCAACTCACAGCCAGGGTTCAGAGCCTGTTAAATATCCTCCATCTTCCCTTTGACAAGGAGCGGTTGGAAGATTTCAGCTGAAAAGGAGCACTTGCTTCAGGCTAGATTTTGTAGATTTTCTATATTGCTACCTCAAAGACCTCCTTACAAAGCAGGACCCTGCCAGTGCTCTCGTCACCCAAGATGTGAAGGGAGGAAGGATATTTATGTTATCTGGAAGGAACCCATAGTCCTTAGCAAAACGTACTTAAAGCACAGTCCTGGCAGTCACTGAGCACCAGTGGCTCTGCTGCCTCAATACAGCGTTTATTGCAGACACGAGCCAAAGGAACTTCTCCTGAGATGAATATGAAGTTATCATACACATGATCCCAAGGGTCTCTTCCAACCTAGACAATTCTATGATTCTATGATTTATGAGACAATCTGCATTAAAAAGACAGCATTTCTTCCACTGCTTCTTTATACTTAACAATCTCCCTGATGCTCAGGCAGCCACCGGAAACTAACTGAGAAATAGAGTCTGAAGGTGAAGCAATCCTGGTTTGAGAATCAGCATCTTGCGATGTAGCTTCTTCCACATCTCTGCAGTCAAGAGAGCACATACACACCAACAGGCACACAGAAACTAGCTTCCCTCGCTGTGCTTTTTCTTAGAAGACTGAGAGCATCAAACGCTATCAGTAACACTCAACTGCTTTTTACTAATCACATGGCAGCGTAGAAAGGAAGATTGTTCCAAAGAGCCAGACATCTCAGGTAAGAAGAGAAAAATCCCACAATGACTTACTGGCTGAAGTGCATTTATTCCAGTAGGCCAACCAGCTGTAAAGGATGAAATGGTAGTTTTCCGTCCATCGGACTGCAAGTTCTGATAACAAGGGAAGCACTGTGGCAACTGCTGGAGAGGGGACAGCAGAGGGCTACAAAGATGGTGAGGGGCCTGGAGCATCTCCCTTGCGAGGAGGGACTGAGGGACTTGGGTCTTTTGAGTCTGGAGAAGAGAAGGCTGAGGGGGGATCTGATCAATGCTTATAAATACTTCAAGGGTGGGTGTCAGGAGGATGGGGCCGGTCTTTTTTCAGTGGTGCCCAGGGACAGGACAAGAGAAAATGGGCACAAACTTGAATATAAGAAGTTCCACCTAAAGATGAGGAGGAACTTCTTTGCTGTGAGGGTGGCAGAGTCCTGGCAGAGGCTGCCCAGGGCGGTGGTGGAGTCTCCTTCTCTGGAGACATTCCAAACCCGCCTGGACACGTTCCTGTGAGACCTGCTCTGGGTGGCCCTGCTTTGGCAGGGGGTTGGACTGGATGATCTCCAGAGGTCCCTTCCAACCCCACATCATTCTGTGATTCTGTGATTGTCAAGAAAATGTTTATTACTCACAAGGTAAAGCAATGGCTTGGACAACCTCAGAAAATCATACACAGAAAATACTCAGACAAGATGAGAAATAACTTTATCCCATTATCCCTGTCTTGACATGTATAAACTAGCATTTTTCCCTTTTAGTTTGAAGTGACAACACTAATGTACTGTCACATGCTAGTTACACTGATTCTGTTACCATCAACAGAAGCATGTTTTCCATTCACGTGAGCATTATCTGTGACTCATTTAAATCTAACAGAAGAGGTTAACCAACTGGGGTGATCTCAGAGGAACAGTTAAACCTTGGGATCATGCGGCTAAACAGGCACGGTAACAGAGAAAGTGCTCTGAATACCATTTTTCCTACCCCAATGAATGCTGTCTAAACGTGGTGTAAACCCATAACATCCAAGGCATGTTGGCTCCCCCCATTGGCAAGTAAGAAAGCCAGCGCTCTCCTGGGCATGACAAGTTCCACATATCTTAAAAGTTGAACCACCCTCAACTACAGAAGACCAGATGATTAGTTATCCACACGGTGCAATGGGTGATGCTACATGAGAAGCATCCTTACCCCCTGACCACCCTGAAGGCCATATTAAGATGGTGTGGGACAACTTGCTTATGGCTGTCCGCTCTGCTACTCGGAATCTCTAATGCAAGTGGGCTAGTACTAGCTTGTTTGCAAATTAAGGGTAGAGGACAAGGGTTCATGTCCTCCTTTATCTGAACCACTGGCATTAAGGGAGTTTTGGATGGAGTTGCATTTTCCCTCCCAGAAGTGCTATGGAGTCATTTGCTTGGACATGCAAGGGCTTTGTGTGGCCTTCCATCACAGTTCAGGCGGCTACTTCCAAGCTTTGTCTCCAAACCTAGTGAGCCTGAAAAATTCAACCCCCCAAGGGATCCTAAACTTTTACATAACTCTTGGCTGTGTTTTGTAATTTTTCTTGTCTAAACAGATCTTAGAAATACACTGCTGCTTATTCTTTCCTACAGAGGAACCAATGTAAGCGCAAAGACCTATTTCTGCCTCCAGGTATCGGAACAAAAACACTCTGTCTCAGCCTTCTCTCAAGCCTTCCTCCGAGGAATTTTAAACCCAGAAGGTGCCACCAGGGACCGGCATAATTCAACCGTTCACCCTTCAATGCCAGAGAAATCCTTGTAGGGCATTTTTCATCTAACTAAAATAAATCCCTGGCTAACGTGCTATATGCAGACATTTACACAAAACACCAGCAAGACCTCTGATAGTGGAGAAATCAGGTTTTTAAGAAAAGTTCTTAATTTACTTTGCTTAAGAAAGGATTTTTGTAGTCTCAGCTCAGCAACCTTTAGGCTTTTTCTGAGACTCCCTAACGTACTAACCTGAAGCCTCTTGTGTTCAGTGAGATGATGCTTCCTCTATGTTAATACTGAAGATAAACCATGACACCACTGTGAATCACTGTGCATCCTTAGAAGCTTAAAGTGTTTCAGCAGAGATTAGGAGCAGCAAAGGAGACCAGCTGCAGAGCACATCAAGAATGATCCATGTGACAAAGTCTCTGAGAATTAACCAAGTGCTGTATGGCTAGCACTTTTATGGCAGCAGATAAGCTGTTTGGTGGTGTAGGAACACCAAAAAAGAGTTCAAGAGGACGGATGGCCTGGAGAGAACCCCTCCTTGAGCAGATTCCTACTGCCACTAATGAGAACAGAGTTCAGCTCCTGCAAAGCACCCAAACTTCTAGCAGAAGAAAGCAATGCAGTCAGGTAAGAGTCTGAAGGCCATTTTTAAAAGCTCATAATCACAGGATGTTCTCTAGAGAAATTTTCATATACTCTGCAGCATGTTCCCCTGGGTGCTGTTCTTGCTGCTTTTAGAAGAACTTGTGCTGACCTGATTCAGCCCTTTACTAGCCAACTGCCATAAGGCCACAACCGTCCTTGGAGAAGGCAGCTTGTACATTTCAAAACAACCACAGCCCCCTTTAGCCATACACAAACTAATTATGGCATAGTACAATCAAGAGATACGAAGGCAAGCCTTAACTGAGCTGAACTGAGAGCCTACAAGAGGCTAGGTACAAAAACTCAGACTTGAGCACAGTCTGTTTCGTCCTGCTTGTCTTCACTAAGCAGCGTAGATGGATCCATCGGTCCAAAGTCCTCTGCAGCACGGACACAGCAGGTAAACATAAGCTTGAAACAGAAAGCCACATTCTACCACCTGACTGTCATAAGGCAAAACCCAAAGAAAGTGTCTTGCAGCGAGGGCTGGCACAGCTTTCTCTCTTGTTCTTCTGCTTGCAGGTCCCATGGGAGTCACCGTCTGATGGAGAGAAAAAGGTACAAGAGCAGATTGCTGTGTGCTGCAGACATAGCCTTTCTTCTTGCAGTGGAAACTTCTCCTGTGGGACTCAGCTGCTCATTAAGGACAACTACCCAGTTATTTCACCCTCAGAAGTGTGGAGATGCTGTTTAGACATTAGGTAGCTCTCTAGGTCACCAAGCACAGCAGCCATTCCCAGGAAACAAAAAACCAACTTGATGGAAAACATGAATAAAACATATCCTGTGCACAGCAGTAAAGAAAAGCCTTTATCACAAGCTAAAATAATAGTGCACATGATTGATCCTTTAAGACACGCCCCAAAACAACTAATTGGTTTAAAGAGTAACTTTTTAAGGGGATGTAGATCAGAGAAAATGTTAGGTACTAAACCCAATGCCATTTCACAGCAGCCATTTGTACTACGAGGTAATCTGACAGGATATCTTCACTTGGTTTATAAATAGCTTCTGCTACACGTGCTTTCATTTTGTGAGTAATTTCATTGGGAGATTACTCACCTGCTGAGAATTAGGCCCAAGCCGACATACTTGTGTGGAAATAGTGCCAAAACGCACCCCCTTTTTACGCAACACCAACTTTCAGAAGTCCAGTCCTGCTAACTCAAGCCGGGCTCTCTCATTCTCGCGGGCTACCCCTTGGAAACAAAGGCTGAGTCACTCTTACACATCTGTAGCACTTCAGGACATCTTTACAGCTCCGTGACTGTTACCGGGGGAAATACAGCACACTGAGTTGCTGGAGCTGTAACTCCACACGTCCCAGCCACGTGCAGCTCACCAGACTCCGTGGAAGAAAGACACAGGACAGGTCTGTCACTGTACCTAGCATACAGAATGGTTGGTGAACACCCAAAACTAACAACTGAGAACACGGCTGTTTTCACAAAAGGCTATTCACCTGGCTGAGACAGCCTGAGTACAGCAATTGTCATCTGTGTCCAGCAACAATGGACCTGAACCAGTTTTCTGTCTGCCACGAGGCCAGCACAGAAGATCAGACTGCCTGTAAAAACCTCTGGTCACCCCCATAAGAACAAATGGTCAATTACAGGAAAACTCTTGCTCTGTACAGTCTTATTTCTTTGCCCGTGATGACCTCATTTCCATTGTTCTAAGTGTTTTTTAATCAACTGCCCACTTTGGGAGGTATTTCAGAGAATTAACTTAAAAGACTAAATCTAGTTAGAAAATGAGGCTCACTCCAGGTCCAGCAGGCATGTTTCTTTAAGGGCAAGTCTGCAACAGCTGCTCAGAAAGCAATTCTGACTTGCATTAAATTTACTGCATTAAGTGTCCACGGTTAGTGTAGAACTGGTAAGACTGTTAGTAAGACTGGTTACCTGCAAGAGATGTGCAAGTGCCAACAGAAGGCTCGTACACCCACTACAACCTAGTTATATTTGCTGTAAGACAGAAACCATGTTTAACTTCTGAAGCCCTTAGAATGGGAGCCAACAGACTCCTTTCCCACCTACTGCATCTAACCTGCAGAAATCCTAAGCTGACTTTGTGGTGCTCTCAGGAAAATCGATCTACCTAAGTAGAAGGGGCTTCCCACCATGCCAGAATGTATCTCGTTTTGCAAGAATGCAATGCCTTGTTCTGCTAGCCCCCGAAGCTTAGGAATTGATTGCCATGTACTGGTGAGAAAGAAGAGCTATCCATTTACATAGATTCTCTCCTACTGTAATACAAGCTAATACCACAATCGATGCTGGTAGCAGCCAGAAGCAATTGCAATATGTCAACGAAGGAAGAAAATGCCTGACAACTCTACAGGTGTGTGAAAGAAAATAACTAGCTCGGAGGAGCACATGCAGCATCTTTAAGCGTCTTCTCCTTTAACTATCATAATTGTTTCAGACCCTCAGGAGTGGGTAGCCGCTGGCTGTTACCTGTCTCTTAGTGAGACGTTTGAGTAAAAATAAGCCATCAGAAACCAACACAGCAATTACAATATCTTAGTGAAAGAAAGGCCCAGAAACACCCGTCTGTGGGCTTCAAGCCATCTACTCTGTGCAAGCTAGAGTACAGAATCTCTCCTCAAAAACCTTACCTAAATCCATTAAATATGGTATATATGCAAAGCAAACCTTTCTCTTTAATCACCCGCAATTCTGCCCATTTTTAAAACCTTACTTTCCTCTCAGCTCCCACACGTATAAACACACCTAAACACCCCCAATGCCTGGTGTGAATACAGGATGGCCAGGTGGGTTTGTAATAACCCTTCGACAGGATCCAGACTGTTTTCTGCCAGACCTCTTCCTACCAGCAGCAGCTCCAAGCTGACTGAGCCATGAGCTGCAGGAGGATTCCTCAACACAGGCTGGTGCATGGAGCAGCTTGGCAATGACAGATCAATGGTCATAAGGCATCAAAAGCAAGATCAGGGTAAATCCGGGTCTGTCCTTGGACAGAGAGAGAAGGAACAATTGGCTATGAAGTTGTCCTGGCTGCATGTCAGGACATGTAATTGAATTGTCAGTTACCCTTCTTTAATTAAAAATTATGCAGGAGTCCAGTGTAATGAAGTATTACAACTAAAAATCCAACCTCTCTCCTTTCATGGTCTTTTACCAGCCTGGCTCCCAAAGGCCATCCATGCCCATGCCAGGAGGCAGCATGCTGATGGGATTTCAAAGAGCAGCTGCACAATTTCATCATCAGCATCACCACCTGTAAATTATGTTAGAGTGAGCTCAATGCCACAGGGCCTAGCTGACAGCAGAGGGTATTTCTGAACCCCACCATTCTGCTAACAGCAGCCCGCACACATGGGAGGTAGGGAAGACTGATTCAAAAATCACCCACCTGCCTTTCCATTTTCCCCAAGTATCCAGCTCTGTCACTCATCAGCACTAATAAGATGTCAGTGTCACTCACCAGTCCCCACTAGCAGGCATGACACAATTATTATTAGCTTCTCACCCATGTTTGGTATTCTTCTGCAAGATGCAACTCAGGAAGTAAAAGGACTAAAAATCCGTGTGATCAGGAGATTCAAAGGCTTATGTACCTATATGTATCTTCCCATCCAACACACTCAGTTCTTCAAGGATTGCTGCTTAGTAGTGGTTCTGCCTCATCAGGTGTCTAAGACCAGCAGCCAGACACCACTGACACCCTCGATGGCATCATTCAGCCATTAGCCAACCCGTACCAAAGGTACCTGCGCTCCATAGCTAGCCATGGCTTGTGTCTGAAAGCATGCCCAGAGGTGCGCAGTCATTTGATGACAGCCCTACAGCTTTGGCCAAAGGCCTGGCCACCCCAAAAAGGGCTTTCAAACCGGAGACCATACTCCCAAAAATAAATTAATTATTTGCTGAGGCCGGACTCCCACAGATTTAGCTGTCTAACACCACTGTCCAACCATCAGTGGAGGAAAGTGAAAACAACATCCCCATCTCCAAATAGAGGAACATCCCACCGCTGCTGGAAGATGTGAGTATTTGACAAGCTCCTGACACAAGCACACCACCGGCTTCATCCTGACTCCCTTTTCATTTCAACTCCTTAGCCTGGAACATAATGCCACTGCCACATTGCTTGTTTGTTCGTTCATACTTGGTAATGGCTTAACGTAGCATAACCCTTCCAGGGCTCTCCTGCGTTCACCAAGGCTGCCTAACTCCTTGCAACATCTATGTCTGTTCTTCACAAGGCGAGAATAGCTTCTTTCCAGAAAGCTTAACCTCCACATTGGATGGAAGCCCCATGAGTTCAGGGTAGCCCACATCTTCCCACGGAAAACCATACGCCATCTCCTTCAGATGAGCACCCACTGAGCAGTCAGGTACCTGTTTCTCCCAGGCCTACAGACTTCCTTAACTAATGAAAAATGACAAATTGTAAGATGACTTCTAAGCAAGCACGTGGCATAAAGCTACCCAGAGGCGGAAAACATGATCCTGATTTAACTATAGCAAACCATAACAGAAAAAAAAAAAAGAAAATAGAAAAGTGTTTCACATGTGGCAATATGTATTCTAGCGGCTCACTTTTTGATCAGTGAATTTAAACATGTATTTCATTAGTTGAATTCAAACTTTCAGATGAAGTATGATTACCTTATTGGAAAATGAAATGTAACCTTCCACTCAGACTCAGAAGTCTAAACTAATGAGCTCTCAGTCCAGTGATCAATTCCCTTCTGCTTAGCTCTTCACGCATACCACAAAGAGAAGAAACATCACTTATGATCCAAAGGCAAATTTCAGCTAAAACCAGTATTCACAAGAATCAAATTAAACCTGGAGTAGATAACAAGGATGTTTTTGCTGTAGAACTTGTAGCACCTTCTGCACAGAGCAGCAAAAGTCCTTGACAGGCTGGAGAGCTGGGCAGAGAGGAACCTGATGAACTTCAACAAGGGCAAGTGTAGGGTGCTGCACCTGGGGAGGAATAACCCCCTGCACCAGGACAGGCTGGGGCTGACCTGCTGGAG
>VXAK01022973.1:924-26659 GCA_013399435.1 Arenaria interpres
GGGGGGCGGGAAGAGCCCCCAGCCCTCCGGCCGCGGGTTGGTTACCCACGGCCAGACGCGGCCCGCCAGAAAGGCAGCCTGGTGGGTCCGCCCCGACGCGGGGCGATCTCATCTGGAGTCGCAAAGCCTTGTCCCGGGCCAACGACGTTAAAAACAGCCCGTGGGCTGCAGCCCACCCCCACCGCACAGCGGCCGTGCCAGGAGAGGTGCCCAGAGACCTTCCAGCCGCGCCGGTCGCGGCGGGGGAGCGAAGGGTCTCGCACGGATCCAGCCCCGTGGAATCAGAGCCGCCCTCTCCGGATCCTGCGGCGGAAAAAAAAAAACCAACCCCAACAAAACAAACCCGCCGAAACTCCAGCAAATTAACCAGCTCCAATCCTTCCACACCCCATTTCACTTCCACAAGCAGTGTCGCTGGTTGTACTACCTCCATTCTTGACACTGCTAAGTTGTTTTGAGGTCAAAGTTGGCGTATCACTTGGATGAGCTAGAGATTTTGCCAGAGCTTTTGTCAGTGCTGGCTCTGCAAGACCCAGACTGTTTCTGGTCTGTTTGTTGGACTGAGCAGACCCCATCTGGTGGCCAGCTGAACATCTGCCAACTCCATTCATCATTAATCAAAAATGGAAATGTCAGGAATAATGTTTATTCTTCCCCACTACACGACTGAATTAAATACCAACAATTTGCATATATTGTCTACTCGTTTTCCAGGGGTGCCTGACCTTTCCCTAGTAGTCCCCCGCAGCGAGGGCTCACCGCGTCCGCCACAGCGCGTTGCCGGGAGGAGGATCTCATTCTGGGGACTCCTGCAACTCAACCAACTCAAGGGCTGCAGGTAAGTTTGCAAAGTTTCCTGACCTGGAGCCTACCGAAGCCAAGGACCAGACGTTCACTCACTTCACTGGGGCAGTCAAACTGTCCCCGGTCTCTCTAACACTCTCCCTGACACCCAAGCCTTTGAGGGCGTGCGGGGATAGCTGGCTGCACTGCTCTTTTTTTCCCGGACTTCTCTGGCTCGAGTGCAGCAACTACTATATTGTTCTGGGCAGCGCACTTAGAGATTAGCAGGCCAAAAACAACCATGGCGATCTTCTAGCCCGAACTCCACGCGGTCATGAGATTTTCCTAAAATTACTGTCTGGGTGAACAAAACATTTGATTTCGATTTAAAAGTACCAGCAATGAAAAACCCGCTACAACTCCTCTTAAATCCGCTACAGCCCTTATTAAATGGTTTCAAGTAGTCAATTATTTTCAACGACATTTTAAAAAAATAAAAATCTTGGATTGCTGCGTTACAGCCTTCAAACGCCGGATCCTGGATTGTATCATACCCTTGATACAGGCTAAAAAACCAGCTATCGTAACTCCCCCCAGGCGTCTGCAAATTGTGAAAGTCATTCCTTAACTTTCTCTTTTGATTCAGGCTGCTTCCACGAGAACAAAAGTGTCGCTAAGATTTTTTTTTTTTATTTTTATTTTTACCTAACAAATACGACAGCACACATACTTGTTATCTGAAACATAAACTATGCTACAGAAGTTGCCCCTGCCCCCCCAAAAAAAGCTAAAAAAAGACAGGCACAAACCAACTTGCCCTTTAAGGCGCGTTCCACATTCTTGACTGCAGCTGGGTAGAGCTGATCCTTCAAACAACCAGATGGTTCAAGGGACTTGTAATGGATATGGAACCTTTTGCCCTAAGGTATTAGCACAAATTTAGTCTAGGTAACAACTTACTTTTACTACTGACCATGCCAGGGGTGTTCTCTGGCCTGTAAGAAATTCACTAGGCGTATCAGCATGGTTTCCCAGTTCCGCAATTATCCACATCAGGGAACATCCCCCGAGATAACACTGTAATTGCTACCTTTGTTGGCAGTTACAGAAGAGAGACCAAGGAGCAGAGAACGAATTAACCTCTTGTGCTTCAGAGGAGGCTTCTCTGGGTAGGACAGTGGCAGAACACCCACCTCTCCAGTCCGATTTAGTTCTGTGGATGAGGAGAGGAGGTCACCCTCTACATCATCACCCTTCAATGATCACCACCTCCACCTCCAAGAGCTTTAATTAAGCACCATCTCACCTGCTCATTTAAAATGAAAGTCGTGAGTCAGCTATGAAAGGTGAAAGTATGCAGTAAGGTGAATGGAAGCCAGCAGAAAAATAAAAGATCTGTGAGTAACAATTCTTTCAGAGGAGTCAATGAGAAAACTATTCGAAATAAACCAGGTTTCATGTTTTGAAACAAAACAAACCAAGAAAGGTTTTGCACGTTTCTGAGAGGACAGGAGGAGCCCACGGAGCAGGAACTACAACTGCTTCCCAAGGGGTTACACACAAATCAAAGCCCATGCCTGAGGAAGGCGGGTATGCCCTTCAGGAATCTTAGGGATGTTGACTCCACCATGTATGGTCCTGCCTGCAGGCTACGGCGCGGAGAGCTCTAGGACTGTGTTTATAGCACCAAGGTCCTTTCCATCTTCAGTGGCCCCAGGTCTATGCCCCAAGGGAGCAAAGAAGCCAGAGCAAGGGAAGCAGCTCCACCACAGTCTGAGCCCATCTACCGGAAAATCCAGCCCAGCAAAAAAATGCTGGTTTACTTCCCTGAACCTGCCCGTGTTAGCACAAGGGAAAACCAGGACCAACTGCCGTGAGGCTGATCTGTTGTGGAGCTGCAGGCTCCGCTGTCAGCTTCGCTCCCTCTCTCTTCTGGGAAAACTGGGAGTCATGGGCCTTGCAAACGCAAGGGCAAGAGGGTCTTGCTCAGCCTGACCTCCAAACTACTTTACATGGTGCTCAAGTGAAATTTAGCTATGTTCACCCTGGTGTGTTCAGAAACACCCGTAGACATCCACCTGCATCTTTAGACACTTGAATGTCTTGTCAAACCTGGCCCTAGGCCTCCTGTCACAGGTTAAGAACATGAGTGTGGAAGTACGCCTTCATAGGTGGGAATAGTTTGCACAATTTTTGCACTACGTATGATCACTAAGAGACACCGGAGGTCCTTGAAGCAAAGTTGAAGCCTTGAAGGACCCTAATTGGCCTCCAAAGCAAGGCCACCCCTCTTTGTGCCACTCCGCACCTACAGCCGTAGGTGAAACCTCCTTGTGCTCTCCCCATTCAACACCACTTTCTCCTGCCCACCAAAACTGGGGAGTTTGGCACCAACTGTGGATCACCACTTCCCGCTGGAAGTACAAGCTAGAAGAGGCAGACTGGTACTGTTACTGGTGTAATGGGGCCTTTCTGGGTCACTGAGTGGTGTCTTCCTCTATTTTCTTTTTCAAGACTGCAAATAAAGGCTATGGAGGCAGCACCACATGAGTCCTGATGCCTCCAGAGTCTGAATCATTGCTAATTCTTAAATAACATTTAAAAATCCAGTGAGAATCAGGTCCGTAGGAGACAGTCAGGTAAAAGAAAAGAGATGATATGTAACAGAAAGAGGGAGATATGGAGATCAAAAGGAAGTATGCATACAAAATGCAACAAGTTAAAAAATAAGGAAAAGACAACAGTGCCCCAAACAACTTTAGAAAGTAAATGAAAACATCTAATGGAAATATTGACATCACAGAATCATAGAATTGTCTAGGTTGGAAGGGACCCTAAGATCATCTAGTCCAACTCTGATAAAAAAACCAACCAAACAAAAAACAAAACAAAACAAAAAAACGCCAAAAAAACTAAACACATCACTAAACCATGTCACTAAGCACCATGTCAACCTATCTTTTGAACACCTCCAGGGATGGTACCTGAACCACCTCCCTGGGCAGCCCATTCCAATGTTTAATAACCCCTTCAGTGTAAAAATTTTTCCTGATATCCAATCTGAACCTCCCCTGGTGCAACTTGAGGCCATTCCCTCTTGCCCTATCGCCTGTCACTTGGGAGACCAACCCCTGACTCTCTACAATCAAGTGGCACGAGACAAATAAATAAATAAAAAAAAGAGAAACGCTCATCCGTATTTTCACTCACCAAACAGTGGCACAGGGAGCCACCGAGGCACCCAGCAAGCAGGAGTCAAGCAGGGAAACAGCGCCCGAATGGCTTGCTGTGGAGAGCTGCANTCCTGATATCCAATCTGAACCTCCCCTGGTGCAACTTGAGGCCATTCCCTCTTGCCCTATCGCCTGTCACTTGGGAGACCAACCCCTGACTCTCTACAATCAAGTGGCACGAGACAACTAAATAAATAAAAAAAAGAGAAACGCTCATCCGTATTTTCACTCACCAAACAGTGGCACAGGGAGCCACCGAGGCACCCAGCAAGCAGGAGAAACAGCGCCCGAATGGCTTGCTGTGGAGAGCTGCATCAGCCACCGCTACTGCGTGTTGGGAATGCACATCTACAGGAGGTTTATTTTATTTCCTTTTCTTAGTGCTCTCTCAGTTGAGGACCAACACACCTTGTAAAACCACAATCCCACTTTGCTTCAGCAGCAAAGAATTAAAGTTTCATTAAAATGCCCTTCCTTGTTGGATCGGGCCAGGACTTGCTCCTGAACCAACAGGTCTGTTGCCGTATCTGGAAACTCTTAACCCCACAGGCTTTTCTGAAGACGCTAATCTTGATTTTATCGTAATTGGCTCCGCGCAGCCCGCAGTCACACAGGGCAGGGGTAACCGCCCGGGTGCCCACAATACCGCCGCAACCACCGGCGGACGGGTGTGAGCGGGGCTACCCTACCCACATCGACACCCCGGGTTAATTAGGGCCCCGTTTCCCAGGCTGCACAAGGCACAACAAAGTGCCTTGCACCGACACGCGCCCGCAACGCTTTGCCGGTAGCAGAGGCTGGCGCAGGGTGGAATCGCTGCCTGGGTTTTTAATAACACCCCGGCGCAAACACCATTATGCAACGGGTGAAGGTGTTGCAGAGCCGGTGCTAATGCACTGTTTGCTTATTGAGGGACTTTTCAGCCACGTATTGTGCCAAAACCTGTGCGGATGATGAATGATGTCACTCTTATCTGTGTCGAGCGCCGTTCTCAGGCCTTGCCTCTGAAGAACTCCTCGCAATTTACCTAAACTGGTTTGGAAATTGGTTTAGATTAAAATAGGAAATGGTGCAAACTCTGTGTGGTTCTTCTACTATGACCAACACACGTACACACACGCGAAGGGAGACTCACCCCAGGAGCGGGCATCCGTGTAAAGAAACAAATATTTAAACTAACATTTAAACAAATATTTGAATTAGTATTTAAAAACAAATCTCAAACAAATCTCAAACAAATCTCAAACTCTTTGTGAGTACAATTTTGTTTCATGAGTAATGCTCCAGTTACACTTAGTCTGCCCTGTCACTGGCAATGCTTTTCAACAGCCTGAACTCAGGAAAAAAACAGGTGATTGCATTTAAGTGAAGGCAAAGTTTGACACAGAGGATTACTACTGCTGTGGCATTATATCCAGAGAAAACAAAGCCCAGTTTTAAGCCAAAGATGAGATTTTCAAAGGTTTGTGGTAACCTCCTCTTGCTTAAAATTGGGAGAGAGAGGAAAATCTAGCAGTTACTGGAACAGGGAATCAGCAGAGTGCTACGTTGCCATTTTCCATAAGCCATACTCACAGCACACTACCAATACAGGAGAAAGAACAGTGTTTACATTAACTATTTGTTTATTTTACCAAATTAATCTTGAATGTCATCCTTAAGGCAGACAGTGGTACATGGAGGACATAAAAATTGTCAGATGGACAACAAGAGGCATTACAACTTTATTAGCTTTACACAGCAGTTGTGAGAGAGACTATCAGATCGATGAGGCATCACCAAAAAAAAGGTAAGTGTTTCGATCTTTTGCATAGAAAGATCAACAGTTAAATAATTGTCCCAGCCAGGTAAGCCCGGGAACAGTCCTCTCACTTCTTGCTTTGCAAAAAAACCCCTCTGACTCAAAGCTGTGCAGCCTTCTAGGCCAATAGAGGTTCATTGAGCTTCCAGCTCCCAGAACTGGTTTACTGCAGGATGAGTTGAGAGCAATTGTCAGCATTTGGGAGGGGATAGGAGAAAAGCCAAGAGGGACAGTCCCACTCTTGGTCAGTAGCTAGCAATTATAACTACACCAATACATCAGAACCACATCAAAAGGCAGCGAGGGAAGGTGGCTTCACTAGTGCTTCTCTCAGTTGCCTGCCAAGTGACCTTTGGATTACGGACACAAAGGTATGAACTGAGGAGAAAGATTAGTCAAGAAGTGCTAGATCAGTAAAAAATCCAGACGCAGCAAAGTCACAGTCCAAAAGCATTTGGAAGAGTCAAATTTCTCCTCCAAGTATTCCTTTCACCACAGAGCTAGATGGTTAGGGTGAAGTGGTTGGAGATCTGGAAGTGGAGAACTCCCTTCCTTCTCTACATCTCCACTGCACTTGAAGTTCAAGGCCAAGTGAACAGACAGTTTAAGATGAGAATTACACCTGGTTTTCAGCAGGAAAAGAGCGAAGATCTCAGTTAAAAAAATATTAAAACAGAAATCCAGTTAATTATGTTCCTTAGCTAGTAGTCATTACTCTTTCTGCACCAACTGGCAAGATATTCAATTGTAACTACAACAAGGTAAAATTAAAGTCCCCTAAATATCAAGCTTCGCCTTATCACCCACATGACATTACTATAGACAAGTCTGGAGCCTCCAATACATATGTATTTCCTTAACTGTATTTATAGAAATGTTTGCAGACTTTTAAGAATACATAACTGTATTCTTAGAGTACAAGACTTTAGATTATTCATAGTAACAAAACTTCTGCATGAAGCACACAGTACAAACGAAGACTGGTTTAAGAACACCCAACTGGTACCCTTGACATGACTGACCTTGTACAAGCATCCATTTACCCTTAAGTCCTTATGGTACTTTCAGCTGCTGAAACAGCAACTGTTTGACAATACCTGACACCTGATACTCAGCTGGCAGTCTCTGAGCTTTAAGCTACACCCACCTGGGCTTATCAGCGTGTCCCAGCTTTTCTCAGTAGCTTGCTCAGGAGGATGAACTCCTTCGGACGCGTTGCCTTGAAGTAATAATGCCTAGTTTTGAAAGGGTACCAGAATTTAATGCAAGTGAACAAGTGCTGATGCAATCTATGGCCATTGACAAAGCGTGCTTCTAGAATAGACAATACCTCCCTCCCCTATTTTTCAGAATATATTTACATTCAGCCACTCTGAAGTGAAGCATTTCACCGTTGTTATGAGTTCGAGCATTAGGGGTTGCGGGAATCTGCCCGAGGGTTTCACAAAGATAGTTCAAGATTAATTTATGCAATTATGCAGCTTCTAAGGGAATAGTTCAATCATTTTTCAGGATGAGACAGCAGAAAAACATGCAACCTTTCCACCACGTAATGCTTCAGTACCTTTTAGACAGGTTTTGAAAGCAAATACTTGGGATAGCAATGTGAACTCAAGGCAAACCCCTAAATTTTGGCAAATCAGGTTTTGTTAAGTAAAACCTGTGAATATCAGAGCTGCTTGATGTGACTTCAGATATGTCTGACAGGTGATTTGTCAAGACATGGCATTTTTACAGGTCTGAGAAATGGCAACTGTCACATACAAAGTCTATAAAAAGTCCTGAGTATATTCACGCATGTTTAATATTACTCTAAGTTTTTGACCATT
The DNA here is from genome assembly GCA_013399435.1 of Arenaria interpres. Taxonomy (NCBI): domain Eukaryota; kingdom Metazoa; phylum Chordata; class Aves; order Charadriiformes; family Scolopacidae; genus Arenaria; species Arenaria interpres. The sequence continues at coordinate 8,571 of VXAK01022973.1, forward strand.
CAGTACCTTTAATCTTGCTTATTTTCCTGACTTGCTTTCTTGTGTGTACAATGATTATTGCTGAGACAAGATTAACTCTCAGACAATTAGTATGCAGAGGAAAGATGAGAATAAATGTTTCACAACAGCCCTATACACATGACTCTCCAGCTTGATACAATCTTTGGATTTGTGTGTTACCTGCCATCCCTCCCTCCTCAGTCATCATCTACTTTCTCTTCAGTGGTACTCCTTCATAATTCTCCTTCCCTGATACGCAGAAGCAATGAGTCAGTGATAATTCAGTGATAATTGCATTGTTTTTGTAAATGCAATCTATTGACAGCTGGCCTGGACTTTACTTCCAACATCGTAACAAGAACTCCAGTCTTGTGAAGGTACTCTGAACCCTGCACCGGGCAAGTTTTAAAGGAAGAAACACTTTTTCTGACAAAAAGGGTGGGTATTTAGGCAAGAATAACTTTTTAGGTTTGGGCAATTGGCCTTCGTCAGCAGATATGTCCCCCACCCACCTCTAGACTAGTGGAACCTCCATTTATAGAAAGAAGACCTCAACAGATTACTGATGGGCACATTACAGAATGGAAGAACCCTGACCTGGCTTTGAGCACTGCCACTGCTTTCTCAGCCAACGTGGTGCTATTACACAGTTGGATTAGAAAGTCCTGCCTCAATCAATTCTTGGCGTGCTGATCAGATAATATCTAAAATTTAGCAAGACTTGGTTACCACGCAAAGGTCCAGAGAGGTGCCCACTCAGTGGGCATGAAATCAGCTCTTACAGAATTCTATGTAGCTACTTTGCACCACATTAAACTACAGAAAATAACAAACACCCGTACCAACCCCAACTGGCTCTGTGTCAGGACCACACAGCCTCAAGTGTTACTCAGCTTCCTCTTGTAAATGAGTTTATGGCTGGATTTACTTCTTCACTGCACATCACACTGGGAAGGCTACTGGTAGAGAAATCTGCCTAGCCAAAACCAGCTTGTAGTGTAGGATAAGAAGGATGCACTTGGCACTGTCTAAAGTACCCAAGCACATGATCCCTCATTAAAATTGCAGCTAGAACAACTCCTGCTTCATAGCAGTAGACTACGTCAACATTACTCACTGATTCTTCAAGACGTGAATGATCAATTGGTGCCAGCTGTGCCACTGGGATGACACACCTGCGAGATGGACAACAGGCTTCATGAATGAGGAAGAACGGTTGGGGGAAACGGAAGAGGGTGGCTAATACTCTACAGCCTAGATGCTAAAATAAGATCCTCGTACCTAATTATGATCTTGTTACTCAGCTGCCACAACTGCATTGGATAAATCTGCCTCCTCTTTATTTCTCTGATCTACCGAAGACAGTGGAGCTAATGTAAAAAGGTTAAAAAACTGAATCAATATGCTGATCCTCCCAGCAGTGAATTTTCAATAGAGATCTGTTACCACAAAGTAACAAACTGAGGTAAGTTTAGGAGGTGCAATTATTTGTAGCTTTTCCCCATTAAACATGATAACTCTCTGAATGAGAATTTAAGACCACACATACTTCAGCTTCTGTGTGAGGTTAATAACTTCACAAGAGACAAACAGTGGAACAAGCCATTCGCATTTTGTACCATCGACAAATAAATGCCGGAGAGCAAGTTTTTGGATCCAGCTATTACCTCTAATTACACCTACCTCTATGAATAAATGAAAGCTAGTTTGCATTTTTTCCCCAATCATTAGCCTCATTTGCATAAGTGTTATGAGGCCAGTTCTTTATCCATTAGCGTGAATTAAGCGATACCCTGCTGGGCACAGGACTGTTCAGACATGCTGACTGCGGAGCAGCTGCTCTTCTCCTTTGGTATTGAATGTTGATTAGCATCATAGCACATGACACACTGCAGGGCGTATCGTGTGTCACACTACGGCACACAACATTTAATGAGGACCCAAAGCAAATCCCATCGTTTAGAAAGCCAGTCTCTGCTCTCAACAGCAAGGCAATAATTAAGCACACGGTCTGTCTTCGGAAAGACCGAATCCCTCAAACAGTGGGCATTTGGGTTTTTTGGGACAAGGCTGAGTACCTGAGGCAGAGCTCCATGTTATCTTAGTTATTCTAAGCAGTAGCAAGTGTACCCACTCCCAAATAATCAGATCTAGTCACATTTTCCGGCAAGACACTTGTATATCACCCTTTCAATTCTGATGCATGAGTCAGAATGAAGCTTCTGTATCATTGGACCTACAAAGAACATTTAAAGAAAGACATGGCAGCTATGAAAACAGAGTGCGCAATACAAACACAACTCCTCGAATACGGATCAGTGTTTAGCATCACCTTCCTGTGACTACTAACAGATCTCCAGCAGAACCTTTACATTCTTTGTCGGCCTTCCTCCTCTGAAAGATGGGTTGACACCACCGCGTCTTGCAAAGACTCATTACTTATTTGAACGTTACTTTGACAACAGTACATCATTGTATTGTCAACATTTCACTACTCTGACACTATTAAAAGGAGGCAAAGGAAAGCTTTTCACAACAGTGGAGAAATCAATGTCACGCCGTTCAAATTTATAGAGAAACTCTTGTTATTTTACAAGAAAACATGTCTCACAATAAGGGGTAATGATGCAAGAATGCCGAAAGCGCCGCAGCCTCAACTCATCCGCAAAGCAGCATCCACCAAATACTGACAACAATTAGCGTCATTTGTTTTGAATGACTGGAGCTTGATTAAAAAAGGTTTCAGCATGCACTTCTCTTCTCTAGAAGGCCAATGCAGCAACAGGATCTGCTTTTCCAGCTAAATAACATGTTTTGCTCTGCACAGCATTCTCTGGCTCCTAGGCAGGGATATAAGCAAAACAGGAGAATCCCTCTGGGGAGAGTGCACCAAGTTCGGTCGCCGGAGTTGATCTAATTACCGTCATAGCTGTACCTCAGTTTCAAAGAGCAGAGCTAGAACCCTCGTACGAGAGGTGTTAGAAGAAATTAGACACCATTATTCAGAAGAATGATGAAGCAGCATAAACCAACCCGCTGCTTTTTCTGTGCTGTTCACAGTACAGCCACTTTGTAGGAGAATATCACAGCATTAACGACAAGGGGCTAAAAAATTTTATATCTACAGCTTAGTCCATGGAAACCGCTAAGAAAGGATAGGTCACCTCTGTATTTTAAAAGATGAAGGGGAAAAGGAATCACAAAAGGTCTCCAAATTGCATGCTCTCTTCTTTTTCTCCCCCCACAACTCCAGGGCACAGAGACATTGTTCAGATTTGGTGGAGAGAAGCCACTTCAGAGGCTGGGCTTTTTATTAAAGGAGGTCTTGTCTTTTAAACTGTTAACAGACCTAGAGATCTTTATAAACTAGGTTCCTGTTTTTGATGGCATCATGACTTCAGTGCTAGAATGGCGCTGAGGCATCATGATAGCACCAATGAGGGCATCATGACTCTCTGCTAGAATGCTTCAGTGAAGGGTTAGAGACGATGCTACCTCTGCAAGAGTATTGCAAGGCAGCAGCGTCCAACATTTTTTTTTCTGGACAGACCACTGATCTCACTTCAGTCTCAGGAAGGGCTAGCCATCATGGTACCTCCTCATCCTGGCTCTTCTTTTTACACCTAGATTAATTTCTCACGTACTGCCTATGCATAACAATTTAACTGTGTATTCATCTTGTAGGTGCAGAATGGTGTTCTGGGGACTCCTGGCTCGCTGTCCCCTTGGAGACAGGCAGTCACCAGAAAGGAATCAAGCCCTCAGGAGCAGATTGAATAGACAGCTGTAGCATACAGGTCACACTGAGTACTTTGCTAGAGGACAGTACTGAAAGCCTTCAGCCCCCAGCCCAGGGAGCACTTGAGAGCACTCACATTGGAGCATCGTTGGAAGGACCAGCAAGACATGAGCCACGAGCCTTTGGTGCAGCTGCAACCTGCACAGTGCCAAATACAGCCAGTCACTATGGTCACGAGGCACTTCGTGAACTTCAGTCCTCCTTTAACGAGAAGGACACTCCAGCGTCTCTGCACTAGTACATAAAACAGGGCCAGGACACGAGCTCAAGCAGTTTCCTGTGGTCACCTACACCATTTCTCTGATGGCATGCTCCATGGAGTGATTTTGAGTAACCGGACACAGCATGTGGGATATAGGAAAGGCCATGGACCAGTCCTACCAAGCAGGCCAGAAAAGAGTTGGGTTTAGGGTTTCTTCTTCTTCTCTCTAGCTCAAAGAGGCTTTGAACCACTCAGCCCATGCTTTCAGGTAGTATCCCAATGCACACAACACACACGCACAGCTTCCTGAGGAGTATTTTCAGATGTTGAATGGAAAAAAAAAACAACCCACCAATGAGCAATACCTCTACAAAGAGTGTGTGTGGTAGGGCACACAGCGCAGTGCAACTTCGGGCAATGGCTACACCACGTGGATTGGGGCAGTCTGGCATCTGGTCTCAGGGTCAGGGGACCAGTTACTGCTAATGAAACACTGCCCAGAGAGACATAGTCTTGGGCTTCTAAGAAGTCTTCCACTAACTTTAATAAACACGTTTAAAATGTGTAATAGCAGAATAACTGCTGCCTTCCCTCAATTTTTAGGCTTACATAAGTTTCCTTATAAAAAAAAAATTTTGGAACTGTGATTTTCTCTAACCTGAGTGCTGGAAGTAGTTACAAACTTCAGTGCAAAACATCTATGTTATGAAATACTTTTAAAAACTCTTCCATCCTTTGGAAACTTTTTAATAGAATCCAATTTTGAATAAAAATAGCTTTTAGCTACACACATTTGAGAAGCAAATGCAGAAAGAGCATTGTTGCAAGACTGAAAAGAAAATTGAGAAGTTTGAAACTACTTTTTGGAGTTCGGATGATTTTTTAATGCATCTTACACTTTTAAATGAACTCTAGTTGAAAGTAAATGCAAAGAAGCAAGGAGACTTTCAATGTCATTCACACAGACATTAATTTCAGAGGATACTGCTGTTTTCAATCATGTTTAACAGTGTTAATTTTTTCTCATTATCAGCAAAACAAAATAAGTACATGCTGAGGATAAGGAAACAGCTTTGTTTATCTTCAAAATCATGTGCTTACCAGAACTAAAGCATGTATTTGCCATATGTCAGCCCCTGCTCCCCTTCTTTAAATTAGAATTTCATTAATACAGCACAGCGGCGCTATATTGTTAGCAAAGAAAAGAGCATATTTTCAAGAGCAATTAAGTGGGATAAAACTACTTGGAGGGAAAGCTTTTCCACTGCAGCAGTGTCTTAGGGAGACCAAAGGGGAAACCTGACACGAAGGAATGTCAGCCTGAACTTGATGAATTTGTACTCAGAGCAATGTGTTCCGACTGTCCCCCCGCTCCCCCTCCTGCAATGGCAACAGCTTTCCCCGTCACTTCGCGGTATTCTTCCTTTTGTCCTAGAGGTCATCCATGAGATGACAGATCTGTTCGGATCAATACATTTAATAGAGCCATATCTTCTGTGATTGTCTCAAACCTTGAAACTCAAACCATCTGTACTTGATGCATAGGCTGCCAGAGACGCTGCTTTGCCAAACAGATTGCGCAGGCAAAATCCCGGTCCAGAACACGCGAAGCCGACTCAGATACTCCCACGGACGACAGCAGCCTTTCTTCCACAGGACCCGCTGTGGTTTCCTGCGATGGTCAAACTGGAGACACCAATAGTTCAGTACAGGCACGCAACGAGGCTCCAAACCAGGTCAACTCTGAATTTTTGTTTCCTTCTCTTTGCTTTTTTGGTACTGGGATTTGAGACAAGAAGTCTAATGGCTCAGTTCTATGGCTTAGAAAGAAAAGCCCTGAAAAGCCTGATCTCCGCTTTAAATGAAAGCAGATCTCACTGGCACAGAAGTAGTTCTAGCGCTTAACAGTTCTCTGCTTGCAAACATCGTTATGTTGTTGAGACGAATGTTATCGTTTTAGAGACAAATGTATCCACCATGTTTAATGTAGAAAAGAGCATTTATTTCTATAGTGAAATGAAAAAAGTGAAAAAAATGTACTTGTCAAATATATTTCCTAATTTTTTTTTTAAAAAGGTAATAGTGAAAAAAAACTTTCATCTGTCAAATAAAGATGCTAAGACTAGCCTCACAACTCCTTTCCCTGGGGAGTTAGGATGCTCAGCGAGTTTGGCTCTTAAATCAACATACGCTTGTTATTTAAGTTATATTGTCATTGCTTCCTTTCTCTTCTTGTGAGAGCGCATGGCTATTCCTTCCAAGCCTGGAAGCAGCGTCTTTAAAGTGTGAATATTACATTACCCACACACCTACCAGAACTAGAGAGAAAACACTTTTGCTGCATAGAAAGACTGACAACTCTAAACATGCTACAATAAAAAGCAAGACCTGATAAAAATTCCATTACTCGCTTATCTGGAGGGATTCTTCCCAGTTCAAAGGGTCAATTTCCCAGCAGGGCACCAGCGCTTATCAGCTAGCTCTGCTGAGCCTTTCAATTGCAAAGAGAAGTGTTGCCTCCAATGGCATGACAATGGCACTATTAAACAGGCACTTCAAAGATATAGATGTTGTAAATGCTTTGATTTTTGCCAAGTTCTCTATGGCATCACTATCCAACAGACTTTTTCATGCAGAGGTCACAGTCTTCACTAGGCAAATGAAAAGCAGGTAATAAAGTAAGTCGTGTGAAATGCAGCAAATTCATCACAAGCCTCTAGTCCCAGAGCACGTCCCCAAATTTTCCTAGGTACAGAGCAGCCCGTACCTGACCAAGCGAGAAACGGGGCTACTATAGTGTGAAGTCCAACTAACCTGCTATAGCAGGCAGCTGGAGCCAGCAGGACCTGTTTATATCCCACAGACCTGCAACCCTCCTTCCCGCGGGAGAAAACACACGGACATTAATATTACAGAGGAGAACTTGCAGGAGTGGACATTTGGAAGAGCAGATCTATTGATTAGCTTCTTGTCTCTCACACCAGCCTGGATTCATTTTAAGCTGGCTGCGTAGGCAGGAGAGCCGGTACTCCTTTGGATGATTAAAGACATACGGGGTTTGCTCCTTATCTTGCTGTATGGAATGAAGATGAGGAGACTGGGCACAGTCAGCATGGACCGACTGGTCATTCCCCGGTTATCACAGGATCACATGATACAGATCACACATGTTAAGGTGCATACGTGGTCATCCAACATCTGCCAGTTTGCATCAGCTCTGGATACACCAACCTTTATCTAGATCTTAGATGACTAGCTTCAGACCTTTCCCAGCATTTGATCTGTGACCTTTCCTCGCACATAAACCATGTGTTTTAAGTAAAACTGTCCTGCCTCAAGAGCAAGAATTTTGCACGTCATTCATCTTTTAAAATTCCTTTTCACTTAGCTCTCTCCCCACTTTCTTTGGAGCAATGTCCCAGCCTTGTATTTTCAGGCCAACCATCTGCTTGGATGGAGCAGCATCCTTTGGAAAGAGCTCTGCAATCTCAAATGTCTGCAGCGCAGTCGCTTCGACTTGTTAGCTTGTAACCCTTGGGAAATCGGTAACAAGAGGTGCCAAAAAAGATTGCAACAGCAAGAAGCTTCATTTTCACATGAATGAGGACATGACAGGAAGCTTTTCAACCCCAAACATTTCCTGTCTGATCAACAGGCCACAGTTTACACATAAGAGTAAACATGTGACCCACAGCAAACCAAGGCCATCTACTCAAAAACATGTCTGTTGAAAGCACAAACAAGACTATGATTAAATTAAGTTTTAATTCTATAAAGCAGTTTAAACCCAGATAGGGGTTAGATTCAATCTTCGCTAAAGGAATTACCCTTTTTCTAGTTACTCTACTTCCCATCAGAATGGAAAAGGAGACTTTCACTTGGAGCTCCCTTGCTTGGTTTATGCAGGCATTGTTTAAGGAGGGCAAGGGATGCAAACCAAAGCTTATTATTGCACCCCAGCAAGTTACACCATACCAGCAGAGCCCCCCATACTTCCCACCTGTCCCACAAGCAAAGGTGTAAGAGCAGCTTCCACCAACGCATGACACCTCGCAGAGGCTGCAGTTCCCTTGGGTTGGCCAACAGGCAGCAACACAAGTATTCCCCAGTGTACACCCGTAACACAAGGCATGTTGTAGTTTTAATAAAATTGAGCAGGGCAAAATAAAACCCTGTTCTCCACTGCTGACAGGCTGGTGTGGGTATAACACACAAGTTATAAAACAGTTTTGTCTTAGGGCCTTATTCCATCTCAGCTAATTTCCATTCACATACCCTCTCTTTCCATGCCCCCAGCAGCAAAGTAGTACAGCTTGTGGTTGTGACTTGCACACATGCAGTCTCTTTTCTTCTCTTTTGTCTTCTCTCTTCCACTGCGTTATCTTTAAATTAGCCATAGGAGTACAGCAAAACATACAGTTCTCTGATCTCTTAGATGATCTTTTATCTGTCAACATTAGTAGCACCTTCATTCTTTTTAGGAGGAGCAATCTTTCTGGATAGAATATGCTTTTTAGAGAAGAATAAAGAAGACAAATTGGAGGAATTAGGTAGGAGATGTTTTCATATATTTATGCTAGCAACGCCTAATAAAAACACTGGTTTGTTTCCATCAAATATATTCAGAAAGGACTCTCAAAGCTTAAAGGCAAGAGGTTGTGCATAAATCTACCGGGTGAGTACTGTATGCCTACACAACCAGCATGTACACCAGCAGTCCCTCCTCTAGAGCTGCCCAGTTTCTTTAGCTCTCAGCAAGAAGAAATTCTAAGCCAGTATTACTGAAAACTGATCCATGATCCTCACGTATCTAACAATGTTTAATAGGCTTTACAGTGAAAGAGAGAAAAAAAAAGTGTTAAGACTTCAAGTTTTGTAAGTACTGCATGCACGCTGGAGCCATGAGTTGCCACCTGTATTGCACAGACCTGTTGAAAACAACTCATTTACAGGGCATTGAATCATCATGCCAGTGTGTACTGGTTTTGGCAAGTTTTATAGAAGAAAACTACGGGACAACAGGCTAAGATGCACGTGTAATTTTTAACTCAAGGGGAACAGTTAATTTAATGCCACTCTGTTAATGCAGGGACCCGATGACAGAACAGCTCTATCATGAAAAGCCTAGTTGAAAACTCATCAGGTAATATCTAGATTGCTCTCCTTGACAACGCTGCTTTAACTGCAGTGCAAGCTGTCATTTTGTAACTTTACTTGAGGAAAAAGAAACAACACACTGAAATAAGATTCTGCAGTGTTCAACTTATTCTGAAACATCTCTCTATTGGACCAAGATACAGGAATAAATATTTATTAAAAATACCACATGCCTAACCTGATAGTGCAACATATAAACAAGCCAGGATAGTCCTGGGAACTGAACAAAGCAAGATTTGGTATGTAAAGGCTTATCAGAAACCGATAGATTAGGTTTTCTAAAATAGTTCCTACTGATCTAGAAGAGCTGATCTTCTCATAAGTGTCATTATCTTAAGTCACTCCATCATCACCCATTTGGGTTTTCTCATGTTGCTCATCCCCTTCTAAGCACATCTCCCAAAGAAAAGTCTTGCTGGAAAGTTCGTTTCATGGTGTTAGTACGAACAAAGTTTTACATCCTCCTTCACAGTTGCCCACTTGTTTCCTGGGAGAGCGCTTCAAAGTGGAAGCCCAGGCTAGTCCATCTGAAAGTCTGGAGGGTTCAAAACTTAGATATGACTCCAAACAGAGCCAGTGAAGAGAATAAGGCATTAGGCAATATACCCTTTGTCATATATGCTGATGGGCTCCTTTCCAGTCATATCTCAAGAACCAGTACTTGAAATGGTAAGTTACAGAGAGTTACAACTGTCTCAGACCAGACCCCTGAGCACACGCATCTGCAACGATGTGCGTGCCTACACCAAGCAACAGATCAGAAGCAGAGATTCATGAGCTCGTGGAGACACAGGCTCATAAATCCACATGATGCAGTGCAGCTGGATAGTCAGCTTGGGCCAACAATGATATAGCTGCATTTACATAGCTCTTGTGCCGCTGAACTTGGATGTCTCTATCACATTCCCCCACAGCTTCTGCTTCCAAGGAAGTGCAGCCAAACTGGGAACACACATCTGGGGTCTAGAAATGCTCCAAGTCAAGGCTGACAGGATGAATCACCATCTTCCTGCCAGCTAAAGGATGGAAGACATTTAACAACCAACCTCCTTCCCCATCCCCCTTCTTAACGAGCAGCTGTGATACACAGGAGCAGAAGGGGGGATTCAGGTGAACAGGAAAGCTAACACAGACAGTCTGGATCTGGAAACAGATGCTCACCAAAGAAAAGAGATACCAAAAAAAATGTAAAATGTTAGAACTGCAAAACTGTTTAAGGGTACATTTCAAATAGGACTTCAGTCCTTGACAAAAATCAGAGTAAACTCAGGAAAGCCTGCTGCTCTCAGTTAAATCTTTGAGTATCCTTGGGACAAACAGCACTGATCTACTGAATAGCCTAAAATAAGGCTTCAGTATCATTTTTAATGATGTCCAATGGGATAAATAAGCAGCACAGTCAGCACTGGCAGTGTTGGGAAAAAAGCCAACACCAAGGCAGCAGATTGAGCTGGGACTCAGGAGTTGGAAGGAAGCTTCTCGGGGCGGCCCGTAGCCTTAGGCCAAAACACAAGGCATTGCTGCACAGAGCGGGGAAGGGAAGGAAAAGGCAACAGAAGACAACTTCCATTAAGCTACGTAAATCACCAGAACTACTTACAAAGAGTGAAGAGTACTGGGAAGGATGTCTGGCCATGTACTGGAAGCTGTGTGAGACTGCTTTCCTTTCCCTACCCTTCCCTCTTCTTTCAGATTAAAAAGTTAACATTGAAGCAATACAACCACATTTCATTTGCTTTGCCCACTTGAAGTGTTTTCCTTTTGAGCACGGAGGGTAGGAGGCAGAGAAACACCACCACGCTGTCCTTCCACTTCTGCTCCTCATACTCCACCGTGCTGGTCTGGAGAGCCCTGCTCCCCCAGGCTCCAGCAGCACCAGGAGATCTCAGGGCAGGGGAGAGGCACAGCAGGAGCGGGCTCACTAACAGCACCTGCATTTCCAGAGGCTGTCCTTGCAGTGCAGACACAAATGCGGCAGATGCCACCTTCCCCCAAAAGGCAGAGCTTTCAGAACAGCAAGCAAGAAAGCCATAGCATGTCGTGGTTAGAGAGGACAGGCTGCTCCATGGAGAATATACTCTGCTTTACTCGTAGCCTAGCACGTCCTGCTCACTCCTCTACCCCGGAATTAGGGATGCCCAGCACCACCGCAGGGTTTTGCATCGGATTTCTTTCTGTTAAAAACCTAATGGGGCTTCAGCTCTCAACTATTTTGTGATGGCAGCAACATGCCTGGCAGCCTGCCTGGCATAAGGAGGACCTGCCCATCATCAGGCTTACTATTCAGTGACACATTCAGGCCTTCCGATTTCTCTCCCCAAGGCCATCTCAGTTTTTACAACATCACTGCATTACTGATCCAGATGCACTCCCTCTCTTTCATTTGAAACGATGTAAAGTGAAGTAATCACAACACTTTGGCTACTGTTCTCAGGACAGGACTCAGAAGTGCAGGGAGAGAAAGTTCTTAAGCCAGAACAACAGGGAAGCAGAGCACAGACACTGCCAACTACAACAGAGACAGGCTCGGCTGTGTGCTCTCGCTATACCCATATACAACATATACACTACATGTGTGTATAAGTATGTATACACACACAGAGGCAAGACTACATGCAGGCAAGTTGATTCTAGAGCACTTAAGGATACAACAGTAGACAGGCTGAGACAAGTAAGTAATAATACAATTTAGAAGAGCAAGCTGACAGCTAAAAGATGCAAAGTAGTTTATTCTAAGAAGTACCTCCATCTATTTTATGGTGGAATAATTCATTTTGTATTCAGTAACATTTCTTTCCAGAGTAATTCATGCAAACAGGCTTCAGATAAGTTTCTTAATTATTTGTGTGAATACAAGATGAGTCTGACCTGAAATAAGCTAACATGAAATCCCAGCCAAACTTAACAAGCCTTAAATTGTTGGATTTTTTTCCCCCTTTATTCTATTCTATGGCTAGAGCCTAAATAGCTATAGTTTGTGTAAAGCCATGGCTGCTTTTCTTAAAGGGCTAACCCAGCAGCCAGGTGACACGGATCTTCCAGCCGCCTGATTTGCTGCACTATGGAGCTCTGAGCCAGATGTGACTGTTGAAGGAGAAGCAAATCCTCTTCCACTTGGACCAAGAACCATCCACAGCACTAGCAAGCTTTCTCAACGAAGAAGAAAAAGGCTGACCTCTCCCACTGCCAGCCCCAAGACAGGCTTACTGTGTGCAGATTCACGCTCGGTCTGGTGAGTGGCCCAAAGATCTGTTTTGTTTTCACCGCAACTCTCCCAGCCAGTGGAAAGCCTGAATGAGAGCACGTATCTGTGACCACACTTCACTTCACTAGGGCAAACAAATCACGGATATTCCTCTCCCCAGCAAGAGAGATATTTCTGGAGCTCGTCTTTGGAGCTTTGTCTGTGCTGCATTTCCAGTGCATGGCATTAAGCCCATGTGAATTAAGTTGTCAAGCAAGGCTACCTCCCCTACCTCTCCAAAAAAAACCCTCAAGAAACTCTGCGTCTCAAACCACATCCTTATTAAAAAAATTAATAAGTAAATAGTCAGAAGGGTGTGTGCAAGCCACTAAACCGAAATTCCTAAACTCTAATCCTTTCCAACAATCAAACTTTTTGCTTCTGCCAAACCACTTGGTCCATCTGTTTCACTTTCTTTACTGTAAAAAGGAGAACGTGGCTTCCTCCACTACACAAAAACAGTCTGTTGACTCATAGTGTCCTTTTCTGAGTAACCTTTTCTTATTTTCAAATCATTTTCACACTAAAGCTTCAGGTCTTGTCTAACAGAAAGCTCAGGTGAATGTACAAGTATTACCTCTTGTGCTATTGTCATAAACACAGGATTAACTGCATCTTGCTGTTGTTGACAAACAGCTGGAAGAAAATTAGGTTTTAATTTTTTTTGTTGTTCAAATTTTCTTGATTGAGGGATGGAGAAGAGAGCATCCTCCCACATAAAATGCCACTGCTTTCTTGAAAAGTCTCAATTCTGAAGAATTAGAAAAGCAGTGCAGCCAAACTGCTTCCAGGCTTCAGGATCTCATTTGAAAGATCAGACTCTTTCCTGAGAATCCAGAACTTGGAGAGCATTAAATATTTACTCTAACGTCTTCTCACCATGAAGAAAACCCTACTGTATTAAAAGGAGAATTTATTTTTAGTTAAAGAACTAATTAATACCTTTTAATACCTCAGTGATGTATATTTTGAAGAAATTCCATTTCTTGTCCCATACCTTGGTAAGTCTTCAAAAACACATGCTGCGGAGAACCTGACCACTAGTCCATCAAGATCTAGGTAACTACTCCAACAGCCCTTGTACCTAAGGCAAGAAACAATTATTTAAAGAACATATATCACTTAACTGCAACCATTTTTAGGCCTCCCATACTTTGAGGTATGAAGCAAAGGTGGCTTGCGAGAAACTTTAAAAATGTCTTCTGCAGGCTACCTTTAGAGTTGTTCCTGTGGGTGGATGTATGTAAATAAGAGTTCCTGTTCCTCAGGGTTTCATATGGAAACATTTACTAAGTTACACCAGCATAAATGGCTGTAAAATCTCAGAACAAACCTTCTCCTTCAACATTAGATGCTTCACCTTAGATTTTATTTGTAATTAAAATGTTCCACAGGAAATAATAACCATAGCCTTACTTAGGTAATTAAACCTGTTCTTGAAGACTTATGTAATGCAAAAGAACAATCATGCAGATGGAAAAGCTTAAGCCTACTAATTATATGCATGCATAAGGTACAAGAAAAAGCTTCTTTCTTAAATCTCTTATTTTAACTTTGGCAAAATTACATGTTCCGCAACCAGCTGCTGTGCCTCTCAAGTGAAGAGCTTACTAATACGAATCTTCTATATCAGTGCTGCACTAAAAATCACATTTATTAATTCTCATAAAGTTAGAAGACTCCGAAGAAGTAAATCAAAGATTCACAAAAAGCTTAGGTCTGCTTTCTAGATCCTCTTGTGTTTAGATGTGCCAAGCATTTGGAATAACTTATCTTTACATGATTGTAGATATTCCTTCCCCACCTGCCTGTCCCACCCTTCCCAAAGATGAGCAGTAATAAGGATATCTCAGCTGCTCACAAGGCAGCTGTTAAACCATCCTACTTTAGAGCTATAAAAAGTACAAGGATTAAAGAGGGTGGAGAAAAAACCAATCAAGTACAATTATTTTTTTAGTGGGTAAGCTTTTGTACAGCTGTTAATGAGCTCTGAAAATTTAAGACAAGGATTTGCCCCATACTGTAGCCTTACAGGGAATTTAAAATGTGTGTTTTTCATTCTCTTTTGCAACTTGTTGCTCAATGTACGTACAGCCCAAGTTGAGAACTGCATCTCAAAATTAACTTTCCTATAATTAGCCTATGGTTTCATGAACATCTGAAAAAGGATAATTAGTTATACCTATTTGTATAGGAATGCACTTCCCTAAAGCATTTAAATTAGTTTACACCAGTACCTCAAGGAAACAGCAAGTTAGCCAGTTCGCAAAAGCTTTTTAAATAGCCTTATCTTGCCTTACAGAACTTGGACGTCAGAAAGGAAGAAAACATTGGGTCTTCCACACAGCTCCCTCTACTGATTAGATCTTCATATTTTGTCACTTTACAAAACATTTATAGAAGATCGTTCAACCATGCAGATTTTGCAACAGGTCAGAAATATGTGAGTGTTACTATATAAATATTTAAGTACCAAGTCTCAAGGAGGGGGGGCGGGAAAGGATCCAAACAAGCTAGCCTGTGTGCCCAAAACCTACTCAGTTCCATGAAACCCCTGGGTAAAAATACCCAACTATATTCACATGTCTCCCAACCAAAACAAAACTAACCATACTTGAACCTCATGGAGAACTCCAGCTTTTCAGAAACTGGGACAATAATAATGCCAAACTTACAGATCTATCAATGTGGGTCTAAATTAAGCAAGTCATCTGTAATGTAACAGAGAAGACAACACAAGAACAGTAAGAAGTTTTGTGCTAGCTAATTACCTGGTTATAATTTGATTTTAGAAAAAAGTAACAGTTAATAACCTACTGCCCATCAGAAAACCACTACAGTTTTCTTTGACTTAGGAAGCTACAACTGCTGACAAGATACCCAGCAGTTACTTTACCTGACTTAATCACCAAGGATTCACTTGCGCACATTTAGATGACACAAGAGGATGGTGGTGTAAGAATTGTGATCACCAGCGTCTCTACTAATACTTCAAAATTACAATTCATGGTCAGGTTGTACCTGTTCTTTCAGCTGAGTCCTTTAAATATTAAGTCCACATATGCCTAACACTTCCCTCACGTCATAGTTCACCCTGTGCAGCACGAAAGACTCTCCACATGTGCTCTCCTCACTTTCTGCAGCATATTGAACAGACAGTGGTCAACAACTGCTCTTTGAAGATGGGTCTTCCCAGGTGTTTGTCCTGCCGCTTCAACTTAGTAAAACAGTCTGTGTTTATTCCTGCCTCTTGGGTCCCCCAGTCTTTTACTGGACCACTAAGTACCGAAGATTGAATCAGCAGCCCTTCCTTTCTCCCTGCAAGTGACATGGACTGAAATATCAATGGCTTAACAGCATGAGGCCATTCAGCACGTACCATCATTATTTTATTTTAAGATCGGTGGAAGTAGCTAGTAGGTGTAACAACACTTTTAGAGAAGTATGAATACCACACTTCGCAGCTGCTTATGTTTCAGCCCAAAGGCTGTGTTTCCAGCAGCAAGACAACCCCACGAGCACTTGCCTGGCTTTTGTAGCCAGGTTCTGGTTACTGCAAGGCCTTTATCTTGGCCTTCCACAAACAGATCTCCAATTACAGGCAAGAATGTCTGTATGTATCCATTTTTCTTACTGTAATTTTCTTCAGAATTCCTTCCTGTTCAAGCTTTCTCCTACAGATTGATGAAATTCATGAAACAGATGCATAAAAATACCAGTTTTAAACACACCTCTCCCAAGAAATACCAATTATCTCTAGCATCAGAAATGTTGATGTCCTTCAGGAATGGCTAGACAGAGCCATCTCCTGGCTAGACAGTAAACAGAACTTCTGTAAACACACACCTTAATGTCTGTGAACACGCTATTCATCTATTGCAAGAGAAATCCTTTGTGCAGATTCAAGGGTTGGATAGTCTTCGTTTCTGCATACTATAGTTCCTCAAAACAATCAATTCATAACTACATGGATGATGGAGAACAACCCATCCTGTTTCCTACTAGGCTTTAGGAGAGTATAGTCATTAAGCTAATGGCAGCTCTGGAGTAAAAACCCCAAGTCCTAAACCTCTCCTGCTGGCTTGAGAAACACTGACACAGCAGTGAAGCTTTATCCATTTGTCCTTAACAGAAGCCCCAGAAGAACATCCAGGGTCCAGGAGACAAATCACATACAAACCTGGTCAGTGCTATGATGTGTCCCACCCTGTAAACCTGCCAGGCTTCCTTCAGCATAACACAAGATAATTAAACTCAGTTACCTTGACTTTTCAGATTAGTTTGTTAAAAAACAAGTAATAGCTATGTTTTGGGGATATACAAGTAAGTTAACATGATGAGTTTAACCCTATTTAAGTTACTAAAAATCTCATGTTGTGGGTTTACTTTTAATAAAATCAAAGAAATAATAGTATCCTTAGACAGCATTCAGTCTTTTGCTTCAGCAGGTTTCAAAGCTGCAATTCCTGCATCTTAGACAGAATTCACTATTAGAACTCCCTCTTAAACCATTTCTCTGCACAGGATATCTACAATCCATGTGCAAGATTCATTTTCCTATTTCTACCAACCCGGAAGAAAGATGTGAGCGCGGCAAACAAGGCTTCTTCAGTACCTGTGCGTATCTCTAGATTCCTTGTTAAACCAACACTCAGGACAGCTAACAGATGTGAGATGTTACAGATAAATAAATAGATTATGTTCAATTAACAGTCTTTGTTAGTTTTTCTCCCTCCTAAAAGAAGGTATTTCCATCTCTTCTGAATGGTTGCAAACATTGACCCACCTGTAAACATAAACAGTGCAAACACTACACATGCATTAGGGCAGGTAGGGAAAGATGCCACAACCACTAAACTGAAGCCTAGCAGCATCACGAAATGTAGTGGAAGAAAGAACTTCCCATGGCAGTGAGAGCAATCTGTCATCAGTGACTTCTCCAGATTGTGAGTGCAAGCAGCAAGCAACTGCAGCCCTTTGCATCAGAATTTATTTTATATTGCACTACGAAAGCCCTCACCTCGGAGGGACTAGAGGCTTTTAGATTCTAGTTTTAACTACAGCTGAGCAACTATCCTTCTGTTCCCTCCTTAGAGGCAGATGAGGCTCAGCAGTCTCTCAAAATACTCTTCAGCCACAACCAGGCTGATCTATTGTCCACATTATCACTGTCAAAAGATTTGTGGTTTTGACACTTGAAGTGAAAATTCAGCTTTCTCTGCGAAATCCTCACGAGTCAACCTCGATACATAAGCTCTTTCAATGTTCTGAAGAAGCGTCAAAACACAGGGTCTTGGTTTTCCTGCGTACCACCATTCGTTCGATGGCAGGAGCAGGCAGAGGTGGTAGCAGCAGGAGCGGCTGGTGGCCCTGTGCCAGCCTGGGTGCTGTTTCAGAGTGGGTCACCTATACCAGGATTTGGGGATCTGGAGCTAGAGCAGTGTGCGACCGCGTACGACAGAGCAAAGCAGAGCACTTTGGTCCCTCACTGAGGCTGCCGTCCCCTCTTACACGGGTGCACGAGCAACAGCTCGGTCATTGGAAGCCTTTCACGTAGGCAGTCTGGCAAGTCACAGATGTCACTTTTAAGTAACACAGACATTATTCATAGCTAGTCACTGCTTGCTATCTACAGATAACTGATTGCATTCAGACCAGATTGGAAACAAGGTTGGCTAAAGGAAAAA
>VXAK01022973.1:36593-49008 GCA_013399435.1 Arenaria interpres
CTAGTGGGAGGTGTCCCTGCCATGGTGTTGGAACTTAATGATCTTTAAAGTCCCTTCCAACACAAACCATTCTATGATTCCATGAAACCAGCTCTCCATCATTCATAGACCTTTCGCTCAGCTATAAATCAAGCCGCCATCACACGTCACACCAACTCCGTGGCTGCAACTCCATTGCACCTCTCCCAAGTGAGGAGATATGGGCACATGGCATTTTTCCACCAGGACCATGAGGTCCCCCACTGGAAATTAATAGCAGCCAGAGCCCTAACACTGTAGGCTATGAGCTTTCCATACCTCACCCAGTCAACTAGCACATCTCCTGCCATCTTGGAGCCTGTACATGGTGTTTGCCTGACCAGACCTGGCTGACAACCTCCCCATTGCAGCACCCTGCCTCTCAGCCTGTCCCTGGAGGGCTGCAAGAGAGCTCAAGGCAGGCACTGCCACCCTAGTCTGGTTTTCTTTGCAAAACCAGAAATGTTGCTGGAACTCAAACCCCGTATTTCAGTATTCAAGTGAAAATGTCTAGAACTGTCATTAATTCTGCATATTTTTCATCTATGCAGTTTCAAGGTGACTATTCCCAAGCTTACCTCCTGCAGACAGTCGGCACTGATGAGATCCACCTTCCCAAGCAGGTACACTCTGCCCTCCATAACACACCTTCCAACACCAGCCCAACAGCTACAGAAACACTTCAGTTTTGGAGATGCTCCCCAAACTAAAGTTCAGAAATACAAATTTAACCACAACCCCCAAGAGATCTCAGCTGCCTTCTTTATTTTATTCCGTAAAGTATCACAGAACAAGCCAATTTGTAGGTGAGGGCTGGAACTGTTTCATGGGAAAGAAAATCGAGGCTACCAGAATGCTGTCAGACATCAGTGTTACAAAATTGTCTCTAAATAGTAATTTCAGAAGGACATCCAGAAATATATCTTTCCTATGCACCCTTCCACAGTGTACCAATTTTTAATCATTTTTACCTTCCTTAAACAGGACACAAAGTCAGATAAGAAACTTAGAGCCTGCTGGCATTATTTAAAGTGTTGCCTTACTTTTCCCACCCCTCATACAGACTTTTGTCCTTAACACATGCATATTCTTAAAGAGTTTTAAACACTTTCTTATGGTGTACACCATGACATGGACCTGTAACTGAATAGAAGGATTACTCTGGAGTCATCTATTCATACTCATGCTCTCATACACTTTTGTTTACTGCCACAGAAGACATGGGTACCAAGCATCTATCAGAGGCATCTTGTCAGGAAGCATTTGCATGAGAAAATGCTAGCTTTTAAGGACGCCTGAAATAGGTACATAGTGACCTATTCAGTCGTCAGTTTTTAGGATACCTACCTACAAATTAAGACTGCAAGCAAATGGCTCTGAAATTATTTACCAGGAGGACTACTTCCTACAATTTACCTTGAGTTTATTGCTACTTCCAAAACAGACTTGTGTCTTGCAGAAGTGTTGCACCATCAGCTCTATATTTTCTGGTGACAACTCCTCCAAACTACCTATCAACAAGCTCAAGCTCTGGATCTTTAAATACATCTCCATTTCCTGAGGTCAAGACTTACATCACCAGTTTCCCAACAGGCAGAAAGTTACTTAAGTTTCTTCAGAGACTTTATTCCATGATATTGCCTTTGACTAGTTGTCAACCACTGCAACTATTAAAGAGCCAGAGGGATGCTCTTCTACGGGTTTCTCTTTTTAAATGGAAATGCTTTGTCCATGAAACTGATAAGGTGCTTCATCCTGCTTAGCAAAGATTTCGGTCTTTCTTCAAACTTGCTGTATATACCAATTTGGATTAGGGACTAACTTCCCCAGAGATTCTCATAGTCTAGCCACAGCACCCTTTTGTTTCTCTTTTACCCAAAGATGACTTGAACGCCAGACCTTATGCTTTGAAAATACTACCAAAAGTAGTTTCTCTTCCAGCCATGCGTTGCAGCCTCCACTCAGGAGGAAGCCTCCACTCAGGAGCCTCCACTCAGGCTGTTATTAACTCAGAATAGCTTAAAAACACTCCAGGAATGGTATGACAGAATGAGCCTCAAAGCCATCAGATTAAAAATGAGTAAAACCTGCCACCAGGAAGACCGCCTGCACACCTCCACGTTCAGAAGGCTGTCACTTCCCTACTCCACAACAAGGATTGCTCTACCAGAGTAAAGCTGAGAAGAGCTTATTTGACTGACAAGCATATACATCCCTATCCTAAACCTTTCTCTGCCTCCACCACTCCTCACATCAGCTATAGGCTAACACTACTGCACTAACCACAGCAGCAGTGAACACCACACCTCATCATCAAGCTACCTCACTGTGGGACAACTATACCGCAAAAAAGCCACAGTAAAGGCTACAATCGATTCACTATGATAAGTCAACTGTCTAAAATGCTGGACTTTTCCCATGGTAAGTGATGCAATAGTGAGGGAGAACTCACTATTGGAATTAATAGCTGTAGTCAAGACGATGGAAGCCAGTTGTGCATCGCTTCTGTGGCTGGGAAGCCACATAGAAGATGAAGGTCTGCAACACTACAACCCTGTGCAGCACAGCAAGGTTCTGTGGCATCTGCTGTCCCTGATACTTCACTGATACACAAGTCCACCACATATCAGCTAAGTAACTTCTTGACTTTTGGGGGGATTAAAGTTGAAGGGGAAAGCTCAAGGACTGAATAGCCTAAGAGGCAAAACACCACAGGGTTTTCAACTCTCATCATAATCGAGTTAGAGATAAAATTTAAGGGTTATACTAAGCCTACCACATTCTTCAAGTTTAAAGAGACTCTTGTGGACACCTGCGATTTGCTACTCAAGTAGAAAACAAAAATTCAAACAAGCCAATAGATCTACTCCAAGTTAGAACACATTACAAGAGTCAACTATTTCATGTTATTTTTTTAAACTATAAAAAGAGGCAGTCAAAGCGACGTTTCAGTTAGGTAGAGAAAGCTGCATTAATTTCAAAAACTAAATAGTGGTGAAGTTGGAGTCTGCTGCACTGGTTAATGAATGAGGCAACTGTTTTCAAAGATATCCACACATGTACAGATCATAGCTAGCATGAACAGTTTTTACAGCACTGCTGTATAATCTCATTCAGTTATTTGACTACTGATGGTAATTAAGGACCATAATCCATTGCTAAAAAATAAACAAATGTGAGCAACCACCGATACTTAGGCAATGGCAGAAATGGTGTGTGGATATTCCAGGTTTATTGCCAAATACTTAACTGTTCATAGAAAATTTGAAGTTAAAGTAAGTTCTTCAGTATGCACAAAACATAAGAATGTAGCTGAATGCTTTACAAGCGCAGGAAAACCAAAAATAACTGAGAAAGCTTTGTTTATGTAGAATTAGTATCTTGAACCTGGATAACGAAGAACAAGATTCACAGATTGAAACTACTAAAGCAATAGAAAACCACAAGAAAACTTTAAGTTGTATGGATAGAGCCAATGTAGCCTTCTTTCCTCCGGGACCTGCACAGAAATACAGCTACACCCCAGACTTTTTATAGGATCTGTCCTTAGTAAGGTAAAGTACTTTACCATGCATATTGCTTATTAACTACCAAAATCGACGTAGTAGTACTGAGGTATTAAATCAAAGAAACGTGCATCATGAGTAAGGGTACTAGCTGTAACGTATTATATATGAAAATGAAACATTACGTACGAAGAGAAACAAGCATAGCAACTGATATCTACAAACTGAAGTCACAGTGGCACATTGAACAATTTTAGGTTAACCAGACTCACTTAAAAATAGAAACCAGAGGCTGGGCTCTTCTCTCACCCCATTTTACATGTCTTTACTTCCATTGATTTCAAGCAGAGTTCTTCACAATTTATGCCATTGTGAGAGGAGAATCAAGCCTTGTGTGTTTGAAAGGAAACAGCAGACATGTTTCCCACCAGAGTGCACAGGGAGATTTTAAAAAAACACAAGTATATGAACTGTGAAACCAATAGAGTACACAAGCGAAGGCAGGCAGAGAGGCTCTAGCTGGGGGTGGTGGTGGGGAACTTGCAACTTAGCCAGGGTGGGTTGGTTTTTTTTTTTTTTTTAAGACTTGGGATTGGTATTAAGAAGTCAGAAGCCAAACCGGCTTTAAAATAAAATTGTAAAAATAAATATTGTATTTTCTTTCTGACAGACATAATTGATTTATATTTTCCTACAGTTATTCTACAAAATGAGGAGCAGGCCATTTCCTTTGTGAAGGACGCAGACTTTCCATTCCCAGAAACTGGGAAGTGGGAGGGAGGTCTGAACTACTTGCCTCACTAGAAATGGTGCCTAACCATCACTCACACCCAAGCTCAAGCAGATGATCTTCCAAAACCCTTCAGGATCTAACTACTGGAACATTAGTTGTCCAGATGAAACAGCAACACTTGAGACTGGAAGTCAAGTCAGACAAGGTACTAGATGATTAATAGATGACAAAACTACTTCACGGTTTGGACCTATGGCACCACAGAAGCTACAGCTTTATGGTCTATTTTTGGGGGTAGCAGCATGTGGTTAGGAAGTTCCTCTTTCACCACTCTGGTGAGCAACTCTGTGCACTAACACAATCATTGGACTGGTCTGTACTGATTTGGGATGCTCACTTAAAAAGCAAGAAAATCCTCAAACCCACAAACATTTTCAAGCCATCCCTAGGTCACTGCTCAAGCTCTGCTAGCACTACGAAGTGACAGTGCAATGGAAATAACAGTTTATAGAGGGAATACAGACTTATTTCATTGTTTTATTAGGTTCACATACCATAGTAATGATCTTGAAGGTCCCTTCCAACCTAGATGATTCTATGATTCTATGATTCTAAGATTGAAGTCATTCATACTCATTTAGAGACCAATACTGACAATATTACTGTAACCGCCCGTTTGGACATGCTTCCCCCCACAACTTCACCAGTGCTCAATCGCTGCCACAGCTCACATATTGGTTTTTAGGTCTCCCCCTGCACTCCAGTCAGATGATGTTCTGGCAGCTTCCTTTTAAAAAAAAGTCTAGATTCTTTTCTCACAATTGCATTGAATATTGGTTGATTCTGCACACAACAAAGCAGGAAGAAGGTAAACGCATAGAATTGCATGAAGGAGGATGACTTCTACCTGCAGAAACTGTTGCATAATTCAAGATATACCTGCTGATTTTCATGAAACCCGTTCCTTCAGAGCATTAGTCTCCTTCCAGAGCCCATGGGAAAGTGGAAAGAACAAACACATGTGCCCTTGAATATCCAACTTTAAGTGTTTCAGACTTAGTATTTAGATATTGAACACAGACTTACACATCAAAGTTAAAAAAGAAAGCCTTAAATGAACAGGAGCCTGGTATTACCTCAATTCCTAAAATAAGGCCACCAAGTATACCTTTGTGCTACTATATCACAGTCAAGGAGTCCTCATCATATCAGTACCTCTTTACAGTATCAGCTCCAGGCTAATAAGACATAAACTAATAGGTCAAGAAGGTTTATAAACAGCTGCAGTACAATATAAGACAGACAGGGAGACGCTAAAAACAAAGATCACAGCTTAGAAGCTGGCAGATTCACAACTAGACAACAGAGCTCTGAGGGTCAGGGGAGATTTCGCACAGAAATGTAAAAAGCAATAAGTCTGCAGCAATGAAACGGATGCCTGCTTGTCACTGTGGTCACTTCAGTTCAATCAAATACCTGCATTGCTCAAGTTCAATATATTAACAGCTACTCTAAAACCGTAAGAGCTATTCTTGCATGAAATCAACAGTTTTATATAACTGGAAAATCACATATTGAGAAAGAAATGGGATATTAGCCTGGACCACTGAACTACAGCTTTGCACCACCTGAAATCCCCTGCAAAGATTGCCCAAGCAGATTGCCTCTACGAAGGGTCAGGGGGTAAAGCCTGACATTGACTGGATTCACAAACAGCTAAATCAACCCTTCAACTCACTAACTGACTCGGCAGCACCCTGTCTTGCGAGTGCTTCCACAGCTTTTTGGCAGCTCATACTCGAGCACAACAGCAACACATCTGGCCCTCTCTTTCCACAGGGATGCACTCTCCAGCCCCAGTTCCAGAAGAACAGGGAACTACTGGAGAGGGTCCAGCAGAGGGTTACAAAGATGATCAAGGGAATGGAGCATCTCTCTTATGAGGAAAGGCTGAGAGACCTGGGTCTGTTTAGCCTGGAGAAGAGAAATCTGAGAGGGGATCTCATCAATGCTTATGAATATCTAAAGGGCGAGTGTCATGAGGATGGGATCAGACTCTTCTTAGTGGTGCCCAGTGACAGGACAAGGGGCAATGGGCACAAGCTAGAACACAAGAAGTTCCATCTCAACATGAGGAAAAACTTCTTTATTTTAAGGGTGAAAGAGCACTGGAACAGGCTGCCCAGAGAAGTGGTGGAGTTTCCTCCTCTGCAAGATATTAAAAACCTGCCTGGATGCGTTCCTGTCCAACCTGCTCCAGGTGAACCTGCTCTGGCAGGGGGGTTGGACTAGATGATCTCCAGAGGTCCCTTCCAACCCCTACCATTCTGTGATTCAGTAACACAACTGCTTGCTTTTTTAATGCAGCTCACATTTCTCCTAAATAGGGGTAGTAACTCCTAGTAGATACCTGCTGAAATCCAGACCTACCCTGAGCTGCTGCAAAGGCAGAACAAAGCTGCACCCTGAGTAACAACATCCTTACCATGCTGGAAATTACATATTTTTCCGGTACCTCAGTATAGACGAGAGCCTGGTCTGTTTTCTACATGTTTGGCAGTACTGTAAGACATTCGTTGGCTATTGGCCTGCCAAGCTGTTTAGGCTTATAAGTTCCTTTGCATTTGCTTTATACTATTAATTTTGTTAAATATAAACATATCCTCTGTGTATCTTATTCCCATATTCCATATGCACAGAACAAACTCATTTCAGTCCTAGGATGAATGGGAGCTCAATATTTATCACACAGATCCACCATGCTTTGCGAACAGGACTGAAAAAGCCTCTCACAATGAAGTTATCCATATGATCTTTCTGATGAGCAAAGCATGAGAAAACAGTTCAAAGCTCTCAGAAAGCCATATGTATACTTTTACAAAAGACATCTGCAATTCACCAGTGAGGTTCTAGACCTAGCATAATTCATTTAGCAGTCTGTGTGTATAGATGCAAATACACTAGGTTCAGACATTTCTTCAATGCCTTCATAAAATTCATTTTAAAGTATATAAATATTCACACATCAAATAGTCATCTCAGCACGCGAAGCTTTTATTTTTCCCTACGAAAATACCGATTCCTGCAAGGAGGCTGAAATAAAGATATATTTAGTTCTAAAGGATACACACAAACACATGCAATTTCTTTACATAAACACTTTTGAACTTCTGGGTGATTAACTACAACACTTGATTACAAAAAGAGATCTCTAAAAAACATCTTCACTAATCACACACTAATTTTTAACAGGCTTGCAAACAAGTCAGCTTTTACTGCTGTTAGACAAGTTGATCCACATTTGAAAGCGCGAGGCAGCTTTCAATCTGTGCCATGGTTATTTCGCCTTTGTGTTGCTGCAGAAATGGGCCATGGGTGAGGGCAGTGTCCGAGTAGCCCATGCGCTCAACGGGTTGGGCAAGAGCACCCGGGTGCCTCGGCGGAGCCTCTTGCTGAGCCAGCACTAAGCACTACCTCTGTCACGGGAAAACTTCGTTAATGAAGAGATTAGGGGAGGGTGAAAGGGGTAAAGCTGAACAACGACAGCGCTCGTGTTGGAGGTGGTCTACGTTGCTCCAACGAGGAGCACGGGAATACAGAAGAGATGTGTGCTTTGAGGAGCAGTACAGCAGTATCTGTCTAGATATGTTTAAAGATTCAATTGCACAATTCTTAACATTTAAGTTTTTCATTTCACTCTTTTTAAGATTGGCAAGAGAAGACGCAGCTTTCCTACAGAACAAGAGGACCCAAGAGTCCTACCACATGGTGTGATCGAATATAGCAACGTAGGCTTCAGAACTGCATCTACATTCTTGCTTTCTTTTTAAAGCACTCAAACACCTTCAGAAATGAAGATGTTTGGACAGTGAAGGCCCCTCTTAAGAAAATTCAAGGGACTAACATGGCCCTGCTCAAAAAAAAATAATCTGTAAGTTTTATTATAAGCATCATGATATTGACATGCAGATTTTTAATCATGCTGGTTGCAATTATACAAATCAGCGATCAAATCCACGGAGACGTCAGTTTTCATATACACCACATTAACACAAACATTAGACATGGATTTGGCACGTTGCCGCCAGAGAAGCCTGGTTCTGGAATCATGTAATGTTAAGATTGGGGCTACTTGCTGCAAGATTAGAAAGCAACAAGCTCAAAAAGGTGGTTATAAAAACATCACAGAAAACAAAATTTATTTCAAATAAAAGCAAAGCAATCATATTTCAATATTTGGATGGCAGTTGGAAATGCTTTTTTGGCATGCAGCTGCTCCACGAAGCCAATATTGTGTGTAACTGGAAACATTTCAAAAAACCAGAATTGTTACTGAAGTCAAAGACTATAATTGCAAGCTGTGGGATCTGTGCTTAGATAAAAGAGGGGTAACTGAATAAAACTGTTACAGATATAAACCTACAAGCACACTCCATAATACTCTTATCACTTCATTGCCAACTCAGTGGAACTAGAGAGCAAGGGAGTAAGGGAGGGGGAAGACGGAAAATGAAGGCGAGAAGCACACAAGGCAGAACAGCAAGAGCTATCAGGTGCTATAAATCAATGTTTCAAACACAAACCTTAGACAAGAGTACATGACTTTAGTACAGAACAACTGAAATAACACAGTTCCAGCTTTTGTTGATGTGTAATCCACTGGAAATGAAAGGCCTGCCTGAGAGACTGTCTACCCCAGGTTTACTAACTAGCAAAACACTCAGAGCTTGATCGGTTCAAAATGATCTTGAAAAGCAAACTCGCCAATCTTATGATTATATTTAAGAACTTTTAAGGAGTTAGCCTTCCAGGCACAGTTCCAAGAAAAGGTAAACTAGCAAGAAGCTGTCATTTACAGATATTTTAAAAATACTAAACATGTTTGTATTGGCTCATACCTCTTGTATCTGAGCACTTCCCTCATTTTGTACATTAAAAAACCCTCCTTGCACAAGAATATGCTTGAGAAGTATTGTCAGTTTGTGCTGAGAAGCCATTTGCTCATTTAGTTTTGCCAAAAAAAAAAGTATAATTTATTTAGTGTACAATATAAACAAGCGAGATACAAAGAGGAAGAGTTACAGCAGACCACTTGTGAAATTTTCTTCAGTAACTGGAAATATCCTTTGACGATGAACCAGCAGCCAAAAAGCTGTTTCTGTAAAAAAAGTCTGATTTTGGCAAATTGTGATCTGATAGTCTATCTGGGAATTTCTGAATGCCATGATTTCAGTGCACTATTACTTGCAAAACATGTTTCCTCCCATCATTCTTCAGCCATANNTTCCCCCAAGCATTCTCCAGCCATAAGGGGGGGGGGGGGAAGATGAGCGATAGCTGTGCTGTATCCCTCCAAGCTGGTTCTTCCCATTATACAACTCCTAATCCAAACAATTTAAGCACACGAGTAAAAGCTACTCATTTCTGTAAACATTTCCAGGAGCAGGACCTAAACACGCATGGCTTACACCAAGTATATACTAATGACTAGAGCTAACCTCAAGTTTACCTCTGTTTAAACAGCACAAGCAGAAAACAGTGCTGGCCAAACTGAAGCTTAAGCCTTAATAGAAGGGGGTGAACCGAATATTGATATAAGCCACTTGGTCACGATGCACCGATCCCATAATCAAGCATTTTTCATGCAACATTGTATCATACAACAATTTTCCCAGCAACACAAATGATGCTTTACGATTATATATATATATATAAAGTAACTTCCCAGAGCATGTTTTTATACCCCAACAGCAGGGATCTCTTTACTTTTGGATAAGGTAGTGGTTGAAAACAAAAACAAAACCCAGCTTGTTTGTTTGTTTTAAGATGGACTTCACCACTGCACATACAATTAACTCTGGAATGCACAAGACACAGCATCCAAGCAAACAGAGGCTTTAAATGTAAGTGCAACTCTCAGTCTGCTCTGTTAGAAGCTGCATGTAGCAGCCGTTGACAATATATTACGCAAGATCCAGATCCATATTACAACGGGAAAGAACTTTTAAGCTTGGATACAAAGGCTGCAGCATTAGAAAGGGTCA
Organism: Arenaria interpres; assembly: GCA_013399435.1. Taxonomy (NCBI): domain Eukaryota; kingdom Metazoa; phylum Chordata; class Aves; order Charadriiformes; family Scolopacidae; genus Arenaria; species Arenaria interpres. The sequence continues at coordinate 46,895 of VXAK01022973.1, forward strand.
AAGCAATCTGCAAAGACATAATACGAACCAAAGCCATTTAAATTAACTCTGTAAAATGTAGACGTTCATTAGCATAGAAAAGTTTCACAGGAAAACAATGACAAAGTAAAAGCCATCTGATTTTCATATGCTAATTAATTAAATATGCCAAATGCATTTAATCTCTTATTATAACCATAGGGGGAGACAGACCAAACTCTTGAAGTTCTGAAAAGCCAGGTCATTAGCGTGCCAAGTCATTCTTCAGATCTCCTCCTTATATACAAACTTACATTCCCAACTTATTATACATGTAAGTAAAACCTGGCTCCCCCCTCCCACCCCCTCCTTTTCTCCTTCTTTGGAAGACACTTGCTATCTCCTACTCCTGTATTCGAAACGTCTTATTAAATATTAGAAAGAACTTGGTTGCTGAGGGGGTGCGGGGAGAAGCACTGAAGCCGTTCTGCCAAAAGCCCGAATTAAACGTCCCAGTCCCCCAAAGAAGCAGAAACAAGCTAGTTGAAAATGAGATTAATAACATTCTTGCACACACGCATGAAAATCCGCACATAGTTTGTAGTCTTTCACTTTTAAGTTCAGATGACATTTCTAGCCATTTCTTGCCTTTCCAAACAAGAAAAGGATTCTTATGTTTACATAAGGTTCTTCTTGCTTAATAAATCTTAAATTGAAACAGATTTTTTTTTTTTAAACAATTACCTTCTTCAGAGTTATCATGCTACAGGATATTAGGAAAAACCAGACTCTCCTGTTGCTTTTACCCACATCTGACTCCAATCTTAATAGTTTAGCTATTAACCCTGTAAGGTCCCCACACGCACACCTTGCCCAGTTGATGTTAAAATTTTTATATGACTGATCTGGGCTTACTCATTACAAAACCTTTTGTTATACAGCAAGGGAGCAGCTCCGTGGACCTTGATTTACGGGACACAATTAACCGTGCTGTTGGCAGAACCGCACCAGCCCGGCTCATCCGGGGCTCTGCGGTGAGAAATGAAAGGATCTGTCACTGCAGGCAGAGTAGCTGCTCTCCTCTCCTTCCTCTCCCCTTCCTTCCCCTCCCAGGCCCACTCCGACCCGCTGACACGTCGGGATGAAAACCTGCCCACTGCCATATACCTGTGCTGCAGAGAAGTAATACAAATAACAGTAATTCCTCCTAGAAATAACAGTAACTAGAGCTGAAGGGGGGAAAGCACACCCTGCCAGAAAATCTCAGCAGTCGCTCAAGAGTTTGCCGTGCAAAGCGTGCAGTTTAAAGACCTCAGCCGAACAGCGAGAAGAGGGAACTCTGCCTGCAGTAATGCTAGCCATTTATTTTTGCCACCTTTTAGGTTTTAGCACGCGGGGAATACATGCATTGTTAACCTTTAAAGCCTCTGTATAAACATTTCTCGGAGAGCTTGTAAAATATCCCCCGCTGCGTTTCCCAGCTCTCCAGTTGACGGCATTTAGGAACACTGGTACTGGCGGGTGCTTTATTTTCCTTTCCTCGGCCGCCCCGCTGGGGTACAATGACAGATTCCTGTCCAAGGCCAGACCCGGCCGCCCCGGGGCCGGGACCACAAGGACGGCGCCCGGGACTCAGCCCGGCCCGGTGATAAACGGTGGAGTTTGGAATCCGACACCGGGAATAAATATTCTGGGAGACGGGAGATTCCACCGCCCTTCCGGAGCTCTCTTCACTGAGCAAGGCAAGAATAAAACCGTATTTCGTATCTCGGTCCGTGCTGTCGGGGGGGTGTTACCCCCCCAGTGACACAGGGGGCCGGCCGGGGAGAGGCCGCAAGATGCCGCCGGGACGGCGGACCGGTGTCGCCCCCCCTCCCCCCGCCCCGATTCGGAGCGGGAGGGCGCCCGGTGGGGGACACTTCGCTGAGGATGAGGAGGCGGCGACGGCGGCTGCCTGGAGGAGGCCAGTTGTCACCCCACTGACAGGCAGCAGCTGAGCTCCCGCATCTGGACCTTCATCCAAACCGGCGCCCCCGACCCGCGCCTCCGCCGGGCGCACCGAGCCGGCGCCGCGCCACCCCCTCCCTCCTGACACCCCCGACAGCCGCGGCGGGGCTCGCCGACACCCCCCCGCCCCGCTCTCCCGAGTCCGCAGC